>JARHVA010003207.1:1390000-1395000 GCA_037957365.1 Torreya grandis | reverse complement strand
GTTGTTGACAACCACATCATTGACTTATAAGCCACTCCAACTGAGACCTAATGTATAATTAGTGGTTTTAATTTGACTATATTTATTGATTCTAGTGAAATAGATTATTTTATTTCTCCTTTTGTTTCTAAGCAATGTAATAATAAACCCATCTTGATAAGGTTGGGAAGTTGAATTTGGTATCAACAAGAAAGTGCTTATTTAGTTTTTGGAACAAGAAGAATTGGATCTTGGTGTTTTTAAGACCAAGATGAATATTTTTTTCATGCCTTTTGGGCCTTATGATCTTATTCTTGGGATAGATTGGATACATGAATATCGAGACACACTTGATTATGTGGGTAGAATGGTATGGTGCACTAATGATCTTGGCCAATGTTTTGAATTATAAAGCATGCAAGGGTCCAAAAGACGTAAAACACATTCATCCTTATGGTTGAAAAGAGCTATTAGGAAGGGTTGCAATATCTATGAAGTCCAACTTCAAGAAATATCCAATGAAAAAGAACTAGAACATGCGAAAAAAATTATTCTAAGGGAGTTTATGGATGTCTTTCCTGAAAAGCTACATGGGTTGCTACCCATGTAATTTGATTTATCTATTGACATCATACCCAAATTTTCCTCTACATCTAAGTCACCTAACTGGATGAATGTGGCTGATCTACAAGAGTTGAAAGTATACTTGCAAGAACTTTTAGATAGTGGAAACATATGAACAAGTGTGTCTCCTTAGGGTATTGGTAGTCTTTGTAAAGAAGGATGTTACTATAAGAATTTGCATGGTTACCACATGTTGAATAAGGTAATAATAAAAAAACCATTATCCTTTACCTATAATCGATGATTTATTTAACCAAATTAAATGTCATGTAGTATTTTCTAAGATTGGCATGAAGTTTACTTATCATCAGTTGCACATCAAGGAAGAGGAAATTCATAAAACTACCTTTAAAACTTGTTATGGACACTATGAATTTATTTTTATACCCTTAAGCCTTCACAAACCTTATGGATAACATATTTAGAGATTAATTAGATAAGTTTGTGCTATTTTTTCTTGATGATATTTTGATTTATTCCAAAGATGAGGCTGAACATGATCAACACCTCCATCTAGTCTTGTAAAGATTAACACACAATAAGCTTTATATAAAATTATCAAAATGTGTATTTTATGACTCTAAAATTCATTATTTAGGAAACATTATTTCTAAAGAAGGCATTACTATTGGCCCTGCTAAGATCAAAGCTATCCAAGATTGGTCTGCTCTTTCTAATGTGCATGAAGTACGAAGCTTCATGGGGTTGGATAGTTATTACTGGTTCTTTGTTTAACTTTTTTTTATTATGACCTATCCCATGACTTCATTGCAATGCAAAGGAAATAATTTCATATGGACTCCTCAATGTGAGGAATATTTTGTTAAATTGAAAGGGCTCCCTACTATAGCTCCTATATTAATAATTCCAGACCTAGATGGTAACATTGAAGTTTTGGCTGATGCTTCCAAAATAGGCTATGGAGGTATCTTGACTCAAAATGACAAGGTTGTGGCTTATGAGTCATGAAAATTGAAAGAACATGAAAATAACTATCCTATGCATGATATGAAGATTACTACCATTATTCATGCACTAAAGAAATGGAAACATTTCCTACTGGAAATCCCTTCCAAGTAAAATATGATCATAAAACTCTTAAGTATTTATTCTCTCAAGAAGATTTAAATGCATACAAGCATAGGTGGCTAGCATTTATGAGCAATTTTGACATGAATATATCATATGTCAAAGGCAAGGAGAACTATGTGGTTTATGGACTCTGTAGAAATATAAACCTTGATGCCTTGTCACTGTTACAAGGAAATTTTAGAAGTGTTGGTTTGGAAAAATGGCTTGTAGATGTATTTTGGCTGACGAGCCAGTAGTAAAAGGTTTTATTGAATTTTTTGTTGTAAAAGATGGTATAATAAGGCATAAATGTAAAATTTATGTCCCCAAGATGGGTGAATTAAAAAAAATTGTACTTAATGAAGTTCATACAACACCTTATTCTACTCATACAAGTGTTACAAAAAGGATGCATGGGCTGAAAAATCTCTATTTTAAGCCTAGGATGAAGCATGATGTCATTGAATTTGTAGAAAAATGCTTGGAATGGTAGTAGGTCAAAGCTAAAACCCTCATTGTACCATATTAATATTCCAAAAGGTAAGTGGGTTGTATTCTAAATTGATTTTATTACGGGGCTACCAAAATCATGAAACAAGCATTATACAATATTGTTAGTAATTGATAAATCAACTAAAGTTAGCCACTTTATTGCTATAAATATAAAATATGATTCATCTATATTTGTAGCATGATTTGTTAAGAAATTATTAAGACTCTATGGTATACCTAAAGGAATCATATCAAATCAGGACAAATTATTTACTTCAAGGTTTTGGCATACTTTAAGTACAACCTTTGGAACAAATCTAAATTTTAGCTCTTCATACCATCCAAAAAATATATGGGCAAACAAAACGTCTTAACCAAGTTATGGAAGATATGTTTCACATGTATGTAATGGATCAATAAATAAATTTGAAAGATTATCTTCATCTAGTTGAATTTACATACAATAATTCCTACCATTCAACTATTAAGATGGTTCCATTTGAAGCCTTATAAAGATGAAAGTGCATAACACATATTGATTGGGATAACTTAAAAAACAAGGCCATTAATGGACTTGATTTTCTTCTAAAAGATGATATGAAAATGAAAATAATGAGGTAAAATTTAAAAGTAGATTTTGACAAGAAAAAGAGATATGCAAATCGTAAGAGAACTTTGTGATAATTTAGCATGGGGGATAATGTTTTTCTATGCGCTAGACAATAAAAAAATTATATTAAATTTGGAAAGGATTTCAAGTTAGCACATCATTTTTTCAGGCCTTTCAAATTTTTGCAAAATATTAACCTTGCTACTTACTACCTAGCACTTCCTCCCCTTTCAAGGATCCATGATGATTTTCATCTTGCATTATTGAGAAAATATATACATAATCCATATCATGTTTGGGATTGGAGTCATTTATAGGTCATGGAAGATGTAAAGATCTAGTTGGAACTAGTGATAATCCTAGACCATCGTAGTGTTAAGATATATAGCAGGGATACACAACAGGTTTTGGTGCAATGATACCCTATCAAGGTAAGAATCACCACCTGGTAAGACACTTATGTTTTTAGACAACATTATGCACATATGTTTGATTAAATCATTGGGATGGATCCCTTCTAAGAGGGAGAGGATGTTATGAGCCAATATTTTCATTATATATTTTACTATTATTACATTGACATTATGAAGCTAGACTATTTTTAGTTATTGTTTACATGGATTATCTATCGTACTTGCTATAATAACATTTACTATGTACTTATTTATGTGATTAATTATCTTATGGACTTATTTTTGCTAATGATGATTTTATAATCTATATTGATTATTGATTTATGACATAATGTTATTTATGCTGTTTTGGTGGTTACAGGTCTTATTTATGAGTTAGAAAAGTGATGGAGCATGTACCCATCAAACCATGAATTTTGAGCACATCAGCATATCTAAGAGATATATTTATTATTTTATTGTCCTTCAGATAATTTGATTTGTTCATTGTGTTTTTCAGCTATGGTGTATGTACATGAAATTATTACTTTACTTTATCAATGTAGTTAAGAGTATTTATTTATTGTTATTATTCATTATATTTGTTGACCATTTTTGGTCTAATAGGCCAAAATCGGTCCCCTTCTTTCCCTGTTGTTCTGAGCCAGTTCAATTTGAATTACACAAGTCTTTCGGTAGAAGATGAACTAGTTCAAAGAATGAAAGGGCTTATACAAAGATTCTTCAGACCATTGAACCAATGAACCATTAAACCATTTATTTTAGTTGGTTCAATGAGTTGGTTTAGTTCAGTTAGTTCAAATGCCATGGTTCAACGACTCAGTTCAACACTTGGTTTAATGAGTTGGTTCAGTTCAATCAGTTCAAATGCCTTGGTTTAAATGTTTTGGTTTAAGGAGTCAGTTCAAGCAGTTGGGTCAATGGCTTGGTTCACTTAGTCAGTTTAATAGCTCAGTTTAATGTTTCAGTTCAACAGCTCGGTTCAACGTGTTTAGTTCA
This sequence comes from Torreya grandis, assembly GCA_037957365.1. Lineage (NCBI taxonomy): Eukaryota > Viridiplantae > Streptophyta > Pinopsida > Cupressales > Taxaceae > Torreya > Torreya grandis. Next base: position 1,390,812 of record JARHVA010003207.1, on the reverse strand, counting down.
GTCAGCTTGGTTCAAAGAAATGGTTCAAAATGTTGGTTTAACGTTCGGTTCAATGGGTTGGTTCAAAGGAATAGTTTAATTAGAAGTTGAAGAGATTCTCCTAAAGGATAAGTGCCCTTGGGAAGGGTAGTTCTGGACCCAAGTGCCCTTGCGGAGGGTAGGGAACACATGAAAAAAGATCAAAAAAGTGAAAAATGCTGAAAGAGTAAGTTTTCTTCAAAAATTTGTTTAAGGCAAAGGATGAGAATTTCTTTGGACAAAATGTCTGAAGGAATTCATTCGCACATTTTGTCTAAATAAATCCTTTAGAAGAAAATCTTGTGAAATAAAAAAGACTAAGCATAAAATGATTTCTTTCAGACTTTTATCCAAAGGAATTCCTTCAGACAAAAAGTCTGAAGAAATTAGGGAAAAGCCGTGGGAATGACTCAAAGAAATTCTGAGGGTCAATTCTTATAGGCATTTTGTCCATGAGAAAATAGCCAAAAGGAAATGCCTGAATGAAGGCAAAATAGAAGGAAAGATATCCTTCAAACTTTTTATTTGAAGGATTTCCTTCGGACAAAAGTCCTAAGAAATTTGGTCGCCAAAACAATGAGGACCCGACTAAGACAAAAACCCGACCAAAGCAGAAAGCCAAAGGAAAGGAAAAGGCCAAAGAAGTTCCAAGGGGTGACGAGCCTGAAGACGTCAAAATCAAGCATGATGAACTAGCCATTGGAAGTTTAAATGCCCAATGATGGGTGCACACATGTCAAATTTAGGGCAGTGAAATAGCCATTGATTTTGAAAATCTTAAAGACAAGCCACGA
>JARHVA010003207.1:1370000-1385000 GCA_037957365.1 Torreya grandis | reverse complement strand
TACGCTTGTTCATTTTTATAATAATCCCTAATTGACCTAACATGCTTATATGATATTGAACTTATCATAGTTTTATTAGTTGTTAGATATCAACATATTTAAGAATATTCATTATTAAATTTAGATGATATTTACTTAGATGTTTTCATGTTAGATCTAATTTCAGAAATATGTTCTAGATAGAAGTTAATAATTGTTTTAAGTTTTGATACTTTACATTAGCTCTTAAATTTTGAATGAATAAAAATAGAAGTGGCATAGTAACTTGCATTAACTTAATTATTGATTAGATATATTTTTACCCTCATTCATAAATACATAATTGCATTTTGAACACTTAACCCTTTCAGTAATGCATAACTTTAATAGCTGGACTTTGAGGAAAAATAAAACAAATGCTCCCTTCTATCATGCGCTTCAGACCTATTAGATACGTTCAAGGTATGGTTTCCATTTATAATTATAAAATATTGATTATTAAGTTAGGTATATTGAATTATGAAATCTGAAAATTATAAGTATATACTTGCATTAATTGTAAAAAGAATTAACGTTAATTGTAATGAATCAAAGAAGGATCATGTACAATGCTTACTTAGATTACATTCTTGATTAGATAAACACATTTTAAGGAAAAAAAAAATGAATATTGAATGATAAATAATTTATTATATCAAATAATCCATTTGATAAAAACTAAAGTTATGCAATCGTTATTTCCTTTCTTATTAGTTGTATGCTTTTCCATTCCTCCTGATAACTGAACTTGTTAGGATATATTCGTCAGCTTGCCAACAGAAAACTTTGTAAAGAGCTCATGATGTGGAACCTTTTATTTGGGTTCCACTCATTTTGAAACTCAAATTAACTTCATGCTTAAAATTTGTTGGTGTATGATTGTTATTTTCTAGTTGACTAGTTGGATTGTAGAAGAATTCTTAACATATTAATGTCCTTAAAGTATTCATTTAAGAAACATTGTTTGAAATGAAAATAATTTATTTATTAAGTGGATATCTATTTTAAAATAACTATTATTTATTGCATATATTATTTCTTTTATATATAAATCTCAAGATTTAATTTCTTGTATGCATTACAAGATACACTCTTTTATTATAGTATTTACTATGCCAATCTAAATAGTTTCATAGATTATTGAATGTTAATATTGAGTAATCACTATGTTATAAACTATTATAAATATCCATGTTTTATATAAATAGTGCAATGACCGTAAAGGCTGAAGGGTGTTATAACCTGATCAATATCACTAAAAATAATCTCATACTTGATCTATTTTCTCTTGTGCTTTAACATAATTTACTGCATCAATGAATCAAAAAATGTATGTGTTGAATCAATTTTATTTGTTGATTTTGAGTATTTTTTTAATTTATATATCATGTATCTTGATTTAAACCCATGATTAACTTGAATGATAAATTAATAAAATCAAATGTATCCATCTTGGTTAAATCAATCCTTTAACTTAACCATCCTCGAACTGGACTGAAACCCACTAAAGAGAGTGAGGTATTTATCTATGGTTAAGGACCTAGAAATGGTCGTATGAGGAAGTATGAGTGTTACTTATGGCACTCATGACTTATCAGTGTATGTGTAAACTGATATGCCCTAAAATCTATAATACTTCTAAATAACAACAAGCTTCCCCATAATACTGTTGGGGATCAACCAACAATGGATTACACTTATGAAAGCAATGAATGCGGAAATAAATCAGATAGATAAGTAACTGAAATGATAAATAGCACAGAACAAGATATACAAGAAAACACCCTGAAAACTTGTATTAAAAACTCTTTACAATAGGAATACAAATGAAGAACTTTGTTCTTCCACACCTCTCTCAGATGCACACAAGATCTCTCACTAGATCTCTATTCCTCAAGAGCTCTCTCTCAAGTACAGTCCTTCAAACATTCACAATGTTCTACTCGTACTCTATTACACTCTCTCTTTCATCATCATACAATAGCTTAGAAGATCTCTCCTACATATAGAAATAGGAAACTTGAGCATGCTCTTACAACAAACAGTTAAGCCTCTTCAACAAGGGCTCTAAAAATAACATTGCTAACAATAGAGACGCGAGCATGAGTCTACAACTCAAACTCATCATGCAAACACTCGCTTCTGTCCTCGAAAATCGCTTTCTGGACACGCAGGTAACCGACGTCGGTTCCTGCCTGTTCGCCTGTGACCGTCGCCGGCCGACCATACCGCCGACGTCGGCACCTCTGAACTGCAACTGACCGACGTCGGTCGATCCTGACCGACGTCGGCGTCTGTGTAGACCCGAACCTATTTGTCTATGCTCCATGGTGAAGCTTTTAGCTCCACACTCCTAACAATCTCCCACTTGGAGATAAACCAGCTGCACCAATACCTGTACAACAAGATCTTCTAGCTCCTCCATCTTCAACTCAATCGTGAAGACCAACAGAAGTTGAATGAAGATTCAAATTCTCCTTAGTAACCGGCTTTATTAGCATATCAGCAGGATTAATGTCTGTATGGATCTTCTCCAGATTCAACTCACCATCTTCCAATACCTGCCGTATGAAGTGGTACCTTAGCTGTATGTGCTTGGTTCTAGAATGAAAAGCTGAGTTCTTAGCCAAATGGATTGCGCTTTGACTGTCACTATGCAATCTGCAACTCCCATGCTCCCTTCCAAGCTCTTCCATGAACCGTGTCATCCATAGCATCTCCTTGCTAGCTTCTGTAGCTGCAATATATTCTGCTTCTGTAGTTGACAAGGCTACAACCTTCTGCAACTTAGAAATCCAACTAACTGCCGTTCCACCTACAGTAAAAACATAACCTGTAGTGCTCCTCCTGCCATCCAAATCCCCTGCCATATCTGAATCTACATAGCCATGTAGAGATGTATCTGAACCTCCATAGCATAAGTGTCTGCTGCTGGTTCCTCTCAGATATCTAAGGATCCATTGTACTGCTTTCCAATGTTCCTTTCCTGGATTGGCCATATACCTGCTTACTACTCCCACTGCTTGGGCAATATCTAGTCTAGTACACACCATTGCATACATCAAACTTCCTACCGCGGAAGAATATGGAACCTTGTTCATGTACTCTACCTCATCATGTGAATTGGGACATTGTTCTTTACTTAACTTGAAATGTCCTGCCAAAGGTGTGCTTACCGGTTTCGCATCCTGCATGTTGAACCGTTTCAAGACCCTGTCCACATGGTCTTCTTGAGACAATATCAACCTGTGATTTTCTCTGTCTCTCTTGATGCTCATGCCAAGGATTTTCTTAGCTGCTCCCAAATCCTTCATGGCAAACGTTTGAGCTAACTTCACTTTAAGCTCTGAGATGTCCTGCATGTGAGACCCTGCAACCAACATGTCATCTACATACAACAATAGAATAATGTATCTACCGTTATCAAATCTCTTAAAATATACACAATGGTCTGATTGACATCTACTGAAACCATGCTCAGTCATAAACCTGTCAAATTTCAAGTACCATTGCCTTGGAGCTTGCTTGAGGCCATACAAGCTTTTCTTTAACCTGCACACTAGTTTCTCCTTACCCTTGACCTCGAAACCTTCTGGCTATTCCATGTAAATTTCCTCATCTAAATCTCCATGAAGAAATGCTGTTTTAACATCTAGTTGCTCGAGATGCAAATCGTCAAAAGCAACCAAAGACAGTACAACCCTTATAGAAGTCATCTTAACAACCGGAGAAAAAATTTCGCCAAAGTCAATACCTGGCTTTTGTGCAAATCCTTTTACAACCAATCTGGCCTTGTATCTCATCTGACCATCCTCACCTTCCTTCAACCTGTAAGTCCACCTGTTCTTCAGTGTTCTCTTACCAGCTGGCAATTCAACCAAATCCCATGTTTGGTTCTCTCTTAAGGACTCCATCTCCTCAACCATGCCATGCTCCCACTTACTCCTGGACTCCACCTGTAAAGCTTCTTCAAAACTTTCTGGTTCTCCACCATCGGTTAGCAATAAATAATATAAAGAAGGAGAATATCTAATTGGAGGCTTACTTACCCTTTCAGACCTCCTGATTGGTGTCTTGGACTCGTTTTCCACAATCTGTCCACCCAAATTTTCTGACAGTGACCGACCTCGGCCACCTGTAGACCTGTTACTGGCCGACGCCGGTTCTTCCTAGCCGACGCCGGTGCCTGGTCTGCCGACGGCGGTCTCTGTATGACCGACATCGGTTTCTGTACTGCCGACGCCGGTGCCAAACCTGCCGACGTCGGTCTCTGTGTTTTCCTGTAAGTGATTATTTCTTTTTCCCGCGAGCTCATTTTGGACCATAATTTCGTCCAACTCATTATTGCTCTGCCCAGATTGATCTAGCTTCCTTGTCTGATCACTGTACATCACTCTTTCATTGAAAACAACATCACGGCTCCTGATTACTTTGTTAGTTCCTAGATTCCAAAATCTGAAACCAAAATCATCTGAGCCATAGCCTATAAACGTGCACCTCATAGACTTAGCATCAAGCTTCTTTCTATTTTCCTTATCTATGTGCACAAAGGCTTCACAACCAAAAACTTTGAGATATGAAAGATCAACCTTTTTACCTGTCCATGCCTCTTCTGGGATTCCACCATCTAGAGCTGTAGAGGGTCCTCTGTTGATCAGGTACACTGCGGTGTCAATTGCTTCTACCCAAAACTCTAAGGGCAACCCTGCATGCAATCTCATACATCTTGCACGCTCCATAATAGTCCTGTTCATCCTTTCAGCAATACCATTCTGTTGAGGTGTCCTTGGAACAGTCCTTTGCCTACGGATTCCATTTATGTAACAATACAATTTGAACTTAAGACTACAGAACTCACCACCATTATCGGATCTCAAGCACTTTAATCTTTTGCCTGTTTCATTCTCAACCATGGCTTTCCATATCTTAAAAGTCTCAAAAACATCAGATTTCTTTTTAATACAGTAGATCCATACCTTTCTTGTGGCGTCATCTATGAATGTAACATAGTACTGTGATCCGCCAATAGAGGCTACATGAGCCGGTCCCCACACGTCTGTGTGAACAAGCTGCAACTTTTGCCTTTTCTTAGTAGACCCAGTCTTTAGAAAACTAACCCTTTTCTGTTTTCCAAACACACAATGCTCACAAAATTCTAGATCCATACTTTTCAAATCTGAAAGCATACCTTTAGACTTAAGGATAGACATCCCCTTCTCACTCATGTGGCCAAGCCTTGAGTGCCACAATTTAGCATCCACATCTGAAGTAGATAAAACTGAAGGAGATTTGTTAGTAATACAATTACACAAATAGAGAGTACCTTCTCTCTTACCTCTGGCCATAACAAGTGCACCCTTGGTCACTTTCTAAGAATCTGCTGTGAGAGTTACTGTACAACCCTCATCACCAAGCTTACCTGCAGAAATCAGATTTCTCTTCAAACTAGGAACATGCATCACATCCCTCAACACCCATGTGTTGCCATTCTGCATCTTTAGCTGCACTTTACCTTTGCCAATAATCTTGCAAGGCTCATCATCCCCTAAGTACACTATTCCAAAATCTCCATGGACATAGTCACTGAAATATTCTCTGTTAGGGGTAGCATGGAAAGATGCACCAGAATCTAATACCCAAGATTCTATGTTATTATGCAAAGAGAAAATAAGAGCATCCTGTGCAATACCTGCAACCTTTGTCTCTTCCTTTCCTTCGTGCTGATTATCCTCCTTAGGCTTTGACCAGCAATCTCTACTTATGTGCCCCAACTTTCCACAGTTCCAGCATTGTGGCCTTCTGCCATTCCTGGATTTGGATCTGCCTCTTCCCTTAGACTTAGATCTTGATCTCCTCTTGCTCCTTTCTTTTTGCCTTCCTCTGCTCTCGAGATTTAAAGCATTCTCGGATGTCCCAGAAGTCTCTTCTGTGCTTTTCCTGTGAATTTCTTCATTCAAAATAACACTAACCACATCCTCTACTTTTAAAATATTCGAAGCAGAAGCAGTATTAGAAACTGCCATTACCAAGCCATGCCAGCTTTCAGGCAAAGAACATAAAATTAAAAGAGCCTTTATTTCATCTTCAAATACAATATTAACAGAACTTAGCTGATTAACAATACCATGGAAATCATTCAGGTGATTAGAAACAGATCCACCTTCTTGCATATGCAAATTAAATAACTGCTTCATCAAATATACCTTGTTTGAAGCGGAGGGTTTTTCATACAAATTTGCTAACGTGGTCATTAACTCTACCGTAGTTTTTGCCTGTGACAAATTAGATATCACAGTGGAGGCCAGACTCAGTCTTATAGACCCAAGAGCCTTTCTGTCAAGAACTTCCCATTCTTCATCCTCCATGTCCTTGGGCTTCTTTTCTATCCCACCTAACGGTAAGTAAAGATCCTTCTGATACAGATAGTCCTCTATCTGCATTCTCCAGTGCTGATAGTTCTTGCCATTAAACTTTTCCATTCTCAACTTACTTTCCTCTGCCATTGCTTCTCCCACTCAAACAGAAATCCCTGTGAGCAACCTGTAATCCGAACACACTACACAGATCTGAACCACCTGTTAGTGAACCTGGCTCTGATACCACTTGTTGGGGATCAACCAACAATGGATTACACTTATGAAAGCAATGAATGCGGAAATAAATCAGATAGATAAGTAACTGAAATGATAAATAGCACAGAACAAGATATACAAGAAAACACCCTGAAAACTTGTATTAAAAACTCTTTACAATAGGAATACAAATGAAGAACTTTGTTCTTCCACACCTCTCTCAGATGCACACAAGATCTCTCACTAGATCTCTATTCCTCAAGAGCTCTCTCTCAAGTACAGTCCTTCAAACATTCACAATGTTCTACTCGTACTCTATTACACTCTCTCTTTCATCATCATACAATAGCTTAGAAGATCTCTCCTACATATAGAAATAGGAAACTTGAGCATGCTCTTACAACAAACAGTTAAGCCTCTTCAACAAGGGCTCTAAAAATAACATTGCTAACAATAGAGACGCGAGCATGAGTCTACAACTCAAACTCATCATGCAAACACTCGCTTCTGTCCTCGGAAATCGCTTTCTGGACACGCCGGTAACCGACGTCGGTTCCTGCCTGTTCGCCTGTGACCGTCACCGGCCGACCATACCGCCGACGTCGGCGCCTCTGAACTGCAACTGACCGACATCGGTCGATCCTGACCGACGCCGGCGTCTGTGTAGACCCGAACCTGTTTGTCTATGCTCCATGGTGAAGCTTTTAGCTCCACATTCCTAACAAATACCTTTTGTATGTATTTACCTCTTGTGAATTGCCTCACATCCCCTCTTTTAGTTTTAGTCACGTATGTGCATATTGCATTAAATATTTTCCTTACATTAGCAATACTTTTCAGAGGGCCTAACCTGTGACCAAAGCATGCTTGGATATATGATAACAAATTTTTTTGGGGGTTGTTAAAAAATCTACATCAAATGATCCATCTATTTAAAATATAAAGTTTTAAAATAAACAAAAGTACAAGGTCAAATATAAATAAATAAATAATGAAGTAAAGGTATTAATCAATGTAGTATCATAACCATCAAATATGTTTCGATTGATAGCTCCATCATGGAGTAAATTTATAATCTTACCACAAATTCCTAATGTTTGGTTACAAAAATTAATTAATTGTAGTGTAATATCTCTCCCTCCACCATAAAAGGTTGATATTAAAAAGACTTATCAAATAATTATTAATAAATAATAGTTACTATTGTGATGATGATAAATTTATTGGGAATTCTAAAAATAATAATGTATAAGGTACAAGATCTCATTGATGATAATATTGATGAGTTGAAAATCCACAAAGGAATGTAAATGACAAAAAAATGATAATGCAAAGCTAAATATATTCAACAACTCACTTATATAATATTATATAATAGAAAATATAGATAATTCAAGTTTAAATCATGTGTAAAATCCATATCATCTTTATTTGACATATGGGCATCCAATAGATGGTAATTTTGGTAAATTTTTGGCACATGAACATCACATTTTAATATCACATTTAATGACGTTGAGATTATTGATGATCATTCATATATATATGCACACTCTATTCATGATTATATCTATAAAAAACCAATACATAGTTTCATGATCGACACTAGATTAAGGGAACATGTATGTAAAATGATACCTATTCATAGTATTAGATATAAAAAACAATATTTGTAAGTTAAATGAAGAGTATTTAAATCATTCAATTTAAATGCATCAAATATTTTTTGGTTATATTATGATACCTCTTCAAGTTGGTTCAACAAACATGTTTACTCCATTTCTAGTCTTACAAAGGGTATGGTTCTCTAACATGTTATTATGATTCCATTCAATATAAAATATATAAGAATAACCATAAGTATTGAAACAACTTATAAACTATTAAAAATATAATGAAGTGATAAACATTCTAAGAATTTGATATGAGTACCCTATATAGTTATTGGTAACTCATCGTCCAACACTACCACAATAGTTTTTTGTAGCACTTTTTCAATAACATACTACAAATATAATTGTGCCTATTGAATATCATATTGTAAAATTATATATTTAACCTATGCAGAATGCTCATGTATATTTCTTACATAGGAAAGTGATACACCATCCGAGATGGTAAGTTTCTCATCAAATATCTATTCAAGGTTGAAATAAAACTTACAGTTAAATATTTAATCCTAAGGTAGTACATCAGACATATCAATGTGTTACATAAAGAGAAAACATGATGAAACCTTATCATACTATATAAAATACTATACCTTATCCTCTAGCTTGTCAATTTACCCATCCTACAAAATATTCTATCATTAGTGAATCAAATAGTTACACTACATAACTTGATTCCTTTTCATATTCAAATTAATCTACATATAAAATTCTTATTTCATAAAAATTCACTTACCACCTTATGATATAAGATTACACTATTGTCCACCCATTTATGGGGTAAAATACTATTTTATTTTCAAAATTATTCAAAAATATAAAATGATTCAAGAAATTATCAGAAAATAAAAATTCCAGACTTGAGTATGTTGTGAGTTATTAGTTTATTGTTTTAAATATGTTATTAATCACATATTATGGAATATGGCATATTATTTTTAAAACACATTTTATTTCATTAGGTATATAAGTGTCATGTAGGACATACATATATCATGGATGTATATATACTATATTTCCTCCTACCCAGTGGCCATGCATTTGTTAGAGGTATCTTATTTTTCATGTTACATTATAATAATTTATATCTATCCATGAATTTAAATTTTATGTTCATCTAAATATATTATAAGTTCTTTGATATTTACACCTAAATTAAATTTTGATACATGAATATGCTAATTTTCTATTAGGTGACATTGATAAGTATGGATGTAATAGACTATTTTTCAATTTTTCTATCCTCATATGATGATGTTTATGTTATTTTGTGTGACTTGTGTGACATTTGAACATGTCCATTTTTTATGGCATTTAGCCTTATGTTTGAAATATTTGCTAGGTATGTGAAACATTTTAACATGTCTATTATTTATTTCGCTTGTCCCTATGTGTGAAAGATGTGATTGCGAAACATTTTAATGTATTATCTCCCTTTGATCTATTTGTGAAATACTTGTTTTTATGAGTGACATTTTAACATGTCCCTTATATGTGACTCTTGGCCTTATTAAAAACATTGTGTGACATTATGTGTTGTGTTTATTGTGCTTATTAAAATTTATTATTGGTTCCATGATACATATAATGTACTTTTACTATGTACTCTAGTTCAAAAATTCTTACTTATTTTTCATTCCTACACACACACACACACACACACACACACACACACATGTATGCCCACACTTGCACCCACACCCACACACACACACACAAAACACTTATATGACTCATAATCCATATGATACACACATTATTAAAAGTAATTACATTATTATGATGACATACTCTCCACATTTGGTTAGTATAATACATTATTATATCTTTATCACATGATAAAATTTTCTCTTCTTTTGAGATAAGTGACTTCAAAGATATATACCTCATCTCAAAAATGGATAAGCATAGTCAACTTGTATTAGAGATCAAATCCTCCATGAATAGAAAAAATCATATTTTAAACATATTACAGGTTAAAAAATTGAAATAAATAAATACGTAATCAAAGTTACAAATTTTTAATGATTAAAATAATTCATAAATAAAACACATTATAGATATTAGCACATCAAATACATATTTTTGAGGAATATGATATGCATATGCACTCATTTTATTAAAATTCAAAGTACTTATTAATACACACATGAATGCATATGAATGTAGATGTACAAAAATAGTTAAAAGAAAAAAAGTCATAGGTTCCAAATACAGTTAGAGTGGATCATATGCATTCATGACATTATATCACTAAGTATAAATTTAAGGAGATTGATACTTATTCATGAAACTTTTAAATATATTTAATGGAATGATAATTAATCATGTCATATACACATTTTCAAGGTTAAAAAGTTCAAAATGCATGATATTTTTTCATGTGTAGTTTAAAATTTCAAAACATACAATTTAAAATACAAATGGATTTTATTTACTTAAAATTTATTGTCACTAATTCTATTTTAAGGGAAATGTACTTTTTCCATATTCTTTTGATAATACAAGTATATTATAGATCCGTATAAAATGATGTGATTCATTCTATTGTGGGAAATGTAAATTTATGTCTAGAGTAACATTTAGTGACCTTGAAATTACTCCTAACATACCCATTGTTCTTTTTCCTTATTTAGATTGGTATATTGGGTCACTTACCCATTTGTAAGATTTGGAATATGACACCTTCCAACATAAGGGATTGAATATTTACTAAAAATTGAGACAAGATCTCTCTAAATACAATAATAGTTTAAATTTTCCAATTGATTTAATATGGTAGAATAATTATCCATCATATTGTATAGGTTATATAGAAACATGGTTTCATCTCCATATAGGCGCACTCTTCCTTCCTCTCTCTTGAAATTATAAATTTTAGAATTTTAAATCCTTCAAAATTTTAAATATGTATAAATGACTAATTCATCTACTATTATAGGGTTTTCTAAAATGGATTCCCCTAAATAACTGGAGTATCATCTCAAACATAAAGTTTGTTTTACACACATAGATGTAATTTCCCTCTTTTAGTCTAGAATTTTCTTTACTATAATAAAGGGAAGGGAAATGTTGAAACTTATATCTGCTCATAAGTACTTAATAATGCTAAATTTTGACACATCCTAAGCCATATGATTTCATCCAAATACATGAATATTATATTTACTCCTTTAATCCATATATATATGACCCTTTTTTATCATCTTTCTACATATAACTCTTCGAGTCAAATAATCAAACTTATTTATACTACCCTAAGACTGTGTCTAGCTTAGGACATTTGTCCATGATTTTTAGGGACAAGTCCTTGTTAAGTGAATAAGTCAATTTTATAATACCTATAAAACTATAGTTACCATGTCCCATACCAAAAAATAACTATTTTTTAAATAAAAAATCAATATTTTTAGTCTTCCTAAATACTTCATAAGGTTAGATAAAAGAAAAGTTAAAAATATTTCACTATATAATAAAATCAAACCCTCATTTAAAAGACACTTGGTTACTAACTTGCCATTATTTTTTTAACAATATCACACTATTGCACATTGATAAAACATTACCTATTATTCTTAAATACAATATAATTCACAAATAACTATGAGATAATTCAAAAGCATCCTAAAGTAAGATAAGAACTATCTTTTTAAAGTATCAAATCCATTTTTCTAGTTGCATATATATAGTCAAGGAGCATAATTTCACAATAAATACATTGTAAGGAACTAAATTTGGATTTATTTCCTTCTTTATATTATTTAAATATATAGGTAGTGCTCAATCATCAAGTGGGTGATTGGGGTCAGCTCATTCCATTGTACTCCCACACTATTTTTTGTAGGTTTATATCTCTGATAGAATCCTTGGGGTTCTAAATGTAAATAATAATAAAACATCCATATTGGTAATACACAATATAAATTTCAACATATCAGTGTCATCATTGAACACATGTGCACTAGGTGGAAAAAATATTTTTTCATCACTATCAGTGTTGATAATTCCATAGTTAAAGGATATAAATGACTTGTATGGCTGTGTAGGGACTATGGTCTTATCTAGGAATGTTATCTAATTATATTTCTGATCATTCACTAAAAAAATTATATTTTATATGATTATCTTTGTTTAACAACATTCACACTAAATTGGGATAAGTCTATTGTAACCAAACATCATCAGTTTGTGTTGTCTATAGATCATAGACCCATCTAGAAATAGTATTAGAGTTTGTCCCTATTATGAGCATGAAAAATATAGTTAATTGTGATTTAATTTTTCCATAATAATTAAAAATTATAATTTAAATATAATAACATCTCTTCTTAGTGTTTTCCTATATATTAATTTTCAATATTTAACATATTTTGAATCAGAATTGTTAATAATTACATATATATAACATTATGATATCTCTAAATTTTTACACAAAATAAAATTACATATTAGTTTTTAAATTAAAAATATGGTAAATTTTTTATGTATACATATAAATGATTTTTTAAATAAAGGTTTCATAATAAACTTTTTAATTTGATTTGTTGTTGAAGTAGTGTAAGTGTCTAAGAATTGTTGTGAATGAAGGATGCACATTAATTTTAGAGCCATCAAAAAAAAATATTAAGCACAAATTTTAATTACTACACACATATGAATTTTTGCATTTCTTAACTGTATGGAAATGATTCATAAAGACTAAATCGATGATATAATGTCACAAAATTCAAATAGGTAAGGTGATGAGTAGAAGGTTACATCCAACACACACTTGAAATATAATTTGAGTGGCTAGTCACAAGATTTGGGTTGACTAAAAAGTTGATAATATCCATGACAGTCATTAATGAAGTTTTTAAAAAAATCATATAAATTTATCATAGTGTATCATGATGACATATTATTTTTCAACAAAATGAATGAAAAAAACATAATTCATTCGATACATGTGTTATAGTATTTATGAGATCATAAGTTGTTGGTAAATTCAAAGAAGTGTAGCCTCATGAAGGATGAACTAAAATAATATGGTTTTTTAATTTTAAAATAATATTTGAATATGGATTTATAAAATGTGAAATATATCCTTGAGAGGTCATTACTACAGATCACATTTCAAGTACAAAACATTCATAGCACTATGAATTTTTATAGAAAGTTCATCAAAAATTTAATTATATGTGTGAAGTGATAATTCATGTTATTTGAATATAGATAATATTTTTTATGGATTAAAAAAGGGTAATATAGTCTTTATAAGTTAAAAAACAAGGTGATCAAGAAACTAATGCCACCATTTTTTTAAATTTCATTAAATTATTTCAAGTAGATTGCAAAGCACATGGCAAAATTATTAAATCGGTGTTAAATCAAGAATATTGACCTATAATTTAATTTATTAAATATCTATATTATGTTAATAAGAATTTTTTTGCATATTATCTTTAGTTATATGCCATAATTTAAAAAAATTAATAAATGGATAATTGGAATATCTTTATTTATATGTATAGTGTAAGCAAATTTGAGAAAACAAATATTTGTGAAGGGAACATATGATAAATTGAATTTCAATAAAATTTCATCATAGAAAGTGTTACAAATTTTTTCATCAAATTCATATAAAATTTAGATACATTAAGGGAATATAATGTCATATACTTTATATTTGTCATATCTATATTTTTACCATAATGGATATTGTATTGGAAGCACATGAAAATATTCATATTTTGAATAAGTTGATTGTAAGGCATAGATCATTTTAAAAAGTTTGTAAGGGAAAATAATAGGTAATCTATTTAAATGTCAAAATATCAGTGTGTGATAGATTATAAATAATATCTTGTAAAGTGTAAGGGTATAAAACTAACAATATGACATGGATAAGTTCATCAAAAGAGAAAATAACATAGAACACAAATTGAATGTTATTATAATGCACATGAGAAAGTTAAATTTTCTACATTATTAACTATGGTCTATAATGTAGGATCATCCAACATCACTTATTAATATACATTAACTAAAATATGCTTAGTGTATAAAATAATAAGCTCTTGTAGCCATGTGCAAATATTTGTAATATTTTATTTATCCTTTGTATCAAAATGTTTATGTTCCAAGTGTAATAATTTATGAACTTATATTTTTTTCACTTGAGAAGCATTGCACATGTCTAAAAAAATATATTTTAGTGGTTCTACATAAAATTTGAAAGATCCCCACACAAAAAATAAAAATAAAGTTATGTGGCATCAGTGTTTAAGTCACAACTTAGCCTTCTCAAGAATGTGGTATATTTTTTACAAGTGTTTTAGTGTAACCATATTATAAGTATGTGTTTTCATAAGCTATATATGCATTAATATATACAAGTATTATGGTTATGATTTTGATATTTATAACTTATTTGAGTCTGCAATATATTTTTAGACCACAAGTGCCTATGAATGAATGTGAACATTAGATGAAGGATCCAATTGAAGACTATAGTTATTTCATTTAATAACATATGTTATGAAATTTATTTCTAGTCTCATTTAACATTGCATTCAAATGTGTGTTAAGCACAATGTCTTATGGTGCCTTGGGATTGTATTTTGCATTTATTGTCTTATAAATATTTAATGCTTTAATGTCTTTTTACATAATGAATGTAGTAGGTGTTTTATTTTCCTATATAAGCATTCCACTACACTCAAATTAGTTATTCAATGAGATTAAGGGTTTTATGTAGT
>JARHVA010003207.1:1352500-1362500 GCA_037957365.1 Torreya grandis | reverse complement strand
AAGTTTCCAATGTTAAGTAATAAAATATTGAGAATTCCTTCTTTAATTATAAGTAGGGGGTGAAATTACTCCCAAAAAAATCAATGAAGATATTATCCTAGAATGTTAGGGGCCTAAATTCCCCTAACAAAAGGTATTTGGTAAAATGTAAGTTGTTTAGTCCAAGGTTTTCTCTTTTTTTGATACAATAAACTAAACTAAATATAGTTGACATAAAAGATATTTTAATTAAAAGTTTGTTTAGATGGAAAGCTCTTTTTGTGGGTTATATGGTGGAATTTGGTGATTTGGTAATCATTTGGGCCTGGCATAAACTAAGGATTGAGAATTTTAATTTTGATGGAAATTGGCATCTTTGCAAAGTTGTGGATTTATCCTTAGACATCTCTTTTTTTCTTTTTAATGTGGATGGCCGCATTGTAGTGGCTCTCAAAGCTCAATGTTGGAAGAAACTATTAGGGTAGTTTTCACTACTATAAAATGAAACCTTTGTGCTTGTTTATGATTTCAATTCCTTAATAAATGGTATGGAAAAGACACGAGGTTAGAGTTAGTGCACTTATTCTTATAAGAATTTTGTCCACTTCATGCAAATAGTTGAGATTGTGGATTTGGTTCCTTGACATGGTTTTTCCTCATGTACTATTTGGTGGGAAGGGTTTTATAACATTTCAAAACATTTGAATTGTTTCTTATTTCCATAGAATTCCTAAATAAGTATTGTTTTCTTGAAATCAATATTCTCCCAATTTATGGTTCCAATCATGCACCATTTTAACTATGGATTATTGAAGATAAGTACCCATCTTTACTGCTTAAAATTTGAGCTCATGTGGATTCATGATCCCACACTCCATGATTTAGTTAAATATTGTTGGGACAAACCTCCTCCCTTGATAGGCACTAAGATGTATGTTATGAGTAGGAAACTCATGCATATCAAGGCTTGTATAAAATCATGGAATTAAGAAAATTTAAAAAATATCTTCAAAGAATTAGAGAGAGTATAATGAGTTGGAAGTCATTAATAAATTTTATTTTGTGTTTGGTATGGAAGTTGATCTATATAAGGGTAAAAATCTCTTCTGGTTGAGTTTTATGAGCTTCATCTAAGAAAATAAGTCTAATGGAAATAAAAATTGAGGAAGGTTTATCTTAAGGAGGGGGTTAAGAACATAGTTTTTTATAATTCCACTTGGGGAAAGAGATATTAAAATTGCATATCTAATATTTCATCTAGGCATGACATTATTTTGGAGTGTAACTCAAATATTAAAAGGAGACATTACATTTTTTTTTAAAAATTATTTGCTTCCCTAAGCCTCAATCTCTCAATGATTAGTCTAGAATTCTAACTCATATCCCTAAGATAATATATGATCAACATAATTTAAAGTTAATGGCTCCCTCAACTAATGAGGATATCATGTTAGCGGTGTTCTCTATCGGTAGAGATAAGTCCCTTGGACTGAATGGGTTCCCATCATATTTTGTTAGTATTTTTGGTACATAGTTGGTCATGAAATGGTGAATAAATCTCATCTCAAATAATGAGTGGCTCCATATAACAATAATAATATCACCTCCTTGATCCTAAAAGGGGATATTCAATCTAATTTCATTGATTTCATCTTGATATCGATGTGTAATACCATTTATAAAATTATTTTTAAGGCCATTGATTTTAGGTTCATACCCATTCTAGAATAAATTATTTCCAGTGAACAAGGAGGTTTTGTCCTGAGTAGACAAACTCAAGAATTAGTCATAATAACTCATAAAGTAGTGCAGTCTATTCTTGGTGCTTGGTGAAAAGGTATGATTATAAAAGTAGATATTAGAAAGGCCTATGATAGAGTAAATTGGAGATTTCTTTTCAAATTATTGGAAATTTTTGGATTTGATAATAATTGGTACAACTGGAAATTTAGTTACATTTGCATCCCTAGTTTATCTATTTTAATCAATGGACAACCCTTTGGTTTCTTTGAATCCTCTAGAGGTTTAAGGCAAGTGGACCCTTGATCCCTTTTTTTTTTATTATAATGGTAGAAGGTCTTGGTAGAGTTATTTTGGGGACATAGGTTAATGGTAGTTTAGAGGGAATTAAAGTGGCTAATGGGGTGGACAATTTCACAAATAAATAATTTGTTGATGATACATGGATCTTTAATGTATCCATAATTCAAGAAGTAGATAGGTTGAAACAATTTCTACGTAGATATGAAAAGGCCATGGGTCAATCAGGGATTCAAACAAAATAAAAAATCAAGTTTATTAACATTGATAAGAAGATTCATTTTAAAATTTGTATTATTTTAAATTTCAAGATTGGTATCCTCCTAGAAAAGTATTTTGAGCTCCCTCTTTTTGGGGGGTGTATAAATGTGAGATTGTGGGATAACATCCTTGAGGCTTTTAGAGCTTGTTTCAAATATTATAAGGGTATATTGTCATCTTTGGAAGGTATAATCACTTTGATTAAATTAATTATTAGTACTCTTCATAAATATATAATGTGATTTCTTTTGTCCCAATGAAAGTGCTTACTGAAATCAATAGAATTATGATAAATTTATTATGTCTACGAGTGGCAGATAGAAAAAAATTTCCCCTATTGAAATGAGATAAAGTGTGTCAACTCAAGCTAGTGGGGGAGTGGGAATCAATATTATTTATATATGAAACTTGGCCTTAAGATAAAATCTTGTTTAGGGAATCATGTCTCAACCACAAGGTGTGTGGAATAGGCTTCTACAACATAAGTACTTGGGTAATTTTGATCCCACAAACATCATCTCAGTGTGGAATCCTCCCAAGGGCTCAAACCTTTGGGACTCCATAATCAAATGTCATCATATCATTACTAATGATGTGTATTTCATAATAAACAATGGGTTAAAATATTATTTTTTGGTTGATTCCTAGAATGGTCACAAGCCTATTCAAGAAACTCTAGGCTTGGAAGAGACTAAAGCCTTGATTAATGATACTTGGGGACATAAAATTGTGACTATCTGGAGCCTCATTATTGGGTAGGTTTGATCAAATATAAGTATATTTTTTTTAAAAGAATTATAATCCTTTATAACCAAAAGGATATCTTGGAAAATATTTATAGCAAAAAGTATAGTCTTTATCAATACTAAACAATACTCAATTCATTATATTGGTGCTAAATCAAGGATCTATTTAGTTAATCGGGGGTACAAGATGTATGAATGTGAGGATGCTTCATTTGCCTTGGCCAATGTATTTGTTAGGAAAAATGGTGGTCTTCCTAAGTATGGCACTTTTACATGGATATCTAACCAAATTAGTACTATAACTAAAGATAGACTTTAAAATATCAGGATCAAAGGACCATCTCAATGTTTGTTATGCCTCTTAGCTAAAGAAGATGTTAATCTTTGTTTGTATGGTTATTCCTTCACATCAAAATGTTGGAATTGGTTGTGTACTCATTTCATGATGACTTAGGCATCTTTAATGTCTCTCTTGGAGGATTTATATTCTTGTCTTTGGTGCCCTACAAAGAGTGCCTTTGTTAATCTTTGGATGGCTTGCCTAACTATCCTAATTTCTACCATGTGGAAAGAAAAGAGTTAGATTTGTTTTTAAAACAAAGTGTGTTATATAACTAAAGTGATTCAAAATTATGAAGTTTTTATGTTTTAAGTTGGATATTCTAATGACAAAAGGTGAAAATAATTTATTTGTAATTAGGACAACCATATGCTTAGGAATTGGCCTCTTTTGAAATCCCCTCCCATTAATGGGTCAGGGTATTCATAAATAAGGTTTGCAGTGAATAAAATGCAGTTTAAGCTGCTCCCCCTTTAGGAATTTTCAAAATAAAATTTAAGAGGGTAATTTGAGGCAATATAGGATCATCTAAATCCCATTTTATCATATGTTATTGTATGATATCTCTAATTAGAGTGCCATCTATCAACTTAATTTCTAGGACTAACAATGAACCATATTCCCAAGTGTTGTCTTTGGGAATCAACTTGGTGAGGTAGTGTGGCCTAGAAAAGGTGATTATAGAAGGAGATTACATGGTTATTATAAAGCCTTTGAGAATTCATCATGCCTATACTTTTCACATTAAAAACATTTTTGGTAAATCATGGGATATTTTGAACTCTTTTACTCAGTGGGAGGCATCTCATTGGTTTTGGGAAGTAAACAAGGAATCAAAATTATTGGTAAACCAAGGGATCAAGTAGGAGGTTTATTTTTTTAACAATAATATTTGTAGGGAATTGGCCTATGCCCCCCATTTCATCAATTTATTTTTTCCCTAGGAGATGTGGATTGTCCTACATTTTTGGATAAAAATTTCAATTTATTGGTCATAATCATTACATTGGTCATGACATTTTTGAAGAGAGATGGTTGAGGTGGTGGTTCATGTCACTCAAATTGATTATTTCTATGATAATGGGGATAATTTATTCTTGTGAATCACATTGGGCTGATTTTTTGTGTTGGATTTAATCACTTTCTACAAGTTTGGATGAGTAGCGTAATAGAGAGGTACATGAAACTAGCCCTTAGTGAACCTATGGTAAGGGTGGGATCAGATCTCTATGATATGTTATTTGAAGGTTCAATGAGTGATGTCAGGATCAAACATATCTTTCTAGTGAAATCAGTCTATATTATGGATGATATCAATGCCATGATAGGTGTTCTTCCTTGAAATGCCTCATAAGGTTAAGGTGAACTTAGAATTGGATTCATTTTTTTCATGGTATTTATTTTTGGTTATTGAGGATAGAGAGTTAGTGAAAATTATGGTTAAAGGGATGATAAGGCCCAAATATAGATTGAGTTTGGAAGCTACAATTTTTTGGTTTCCGCTCAATATCCCTATTGACCGTCCATTTTTAGGTAGAGAAAGGATAAGACTTGTACCTCTCTGAGTTTTTAGGGATGTGGAATAATAGCTGGTCTCAGCTTTAGATTTTATGGAAAATTTTTAAGAGCTTTGTAAGGTTCCAGTGCACTAAAGAAAATAAATTTCAATGGTGTATGTGGCTACAATTTATTCTCTACCTTCTTTTCTCAGAATGGTATTGTCATTCCACTCTTCTTCTCAGGTTTAGGATGTGGCTTGAATTTTGAGCAAAATTATTAGCAGTGGCAGGATCTTATCACCATGTGTTAATTTGATTTTTGAGGGAGCTTCACATTCTAGCATTGTGATGGGGTAAATTAGGGGGTTATAAAGGACTTGTATCTAGAATTGGTTATGAAGGATCGCACAAGTGTGTTGTTAGGTGTGCTAGGATTAGATTAGTACGAGATTGTGGAAGATGATGTGGTGGTCAACACAGGTAATGATGAACATGATGGGATCATGGAAATTAAGAAACTCATCCTAGGATGGTTTATCTTGACATGCTTTTTTGTTTCTCTATTGGTTTATGTGTTCCTTTTTGGTTCTTTGATTAAGATTGGTTCTTTTTGGTTAACTTTTACATATTAGTTTCTCATTTTTTGAATTAATATGTATTCATTTCTTTGAGGTTTTTAATCTACCAAGTGTGGTTGTTTTACATTCTCCTTTCCTTATGTATGTTCATATGATGCTTACAAGTCTTTCTAAATTCTTTGTATTATGGGTGAGGGTGCCCATTAACCCGCAATTATCTTTTCTTCTTTTTTTTTTTTTTTTTTTGGTGTGTGTGTGTGTGTGTGTGTGTGTTGATAACATCCGAAATAAGAGTGAATCACATCTTGAATATAAAAGTAAATTAAAAATAAATAAAATCCTTGTACTATAAATTTGGCATAGTAATACACATGACCCAAAGCATGTTTATGAATATTGTGAGTATGATATCTTAGCACTTATTCAGATGTGGCTTTGATTATGAAACTCATATCCCAAAATAAAAGCACTAAATGTAACATATGTGATATATAAAATATGTTATTATCATGGATAGACAGATGGTATTTATGAACATGCACCTAATATATGTTGTTCCCATGTTTCCCAAAAACACAGATCTAATGATAATGTATAAAAATGGAAAATCATGTAAGAAGAAAATATTAAATATGTAGAAATTCCAAGTGTAATAAGATATGTAGGATTTCAATCTGATATATGCTCCAATTATTTAAATATTATGGACCATGGTCACATAATGGATAAAATTATATACATTATGGATAATAAGGATCATGTAAATACAGCCAAAACACATTAAGGAACATGGCATACATGTAAATAATATAAACATGGTGAAAAATGTTGAAAATATGTGATAAGTCACAAATAAAACACTTGACACATTTAAATTAATACATAAATCACACTAGAAACTAAAATGAATTTCAATCATTTAGAAGACACATCTAGTACATGATGAGGTATAAATTATATACGTATGGAACTAGAAGACATGAAAATATTTAACTATGAGAGAATGTCAGACATTAAAATCAAGTCAACTATATGTAGAATACAACATTAATGAAAAACCACATAATATAATGAAATAATAATGTGTAAATGAAATGATATCAAACATTGAGACCACATCATGTATGTAAAGAGTATATTAGACTCTAAATGCTCATAATGTAACTAGTCAACATGGTCATAAGAAATAATGTGGATTGGACCTATAATTCAAATCAAGTAAGCATAATATACAAATAAGGAGATTATATATGCATGCATATTAGGCACATAAAATTAATTATTTTGATAATTAAGTAATCAAACAAGTGAGGATGATAAGTAATGTATACATTTACATCTTTAATTCAGTAACAATTAGTTTTGAAAGACTTATTGATGCATCTTTCTCCTTGAGCGCATATCCTAAGGAGTTTAATTTGAAATTGGAGTTAGGACAAGTCATATTAATTTAAAATATATTTTTAATTAATATTTACTATTATCTTTTTTTACATTAACTATCATGATATCAATCTATCTAGTCATATGATGCTTTTGTATCTTCTTTATATCACTTCATCCTAGTATAAGGGTTTATCCAAACTAAACCCATCATGATCTAGTTAGTTTTCTTACAAATTATGTGCTTAAAACTATATAGTTTATGTCTCACATTGATACCTTTCATTTCACTATTCGTTTATAAATATATCATTTCCAATTTACATATTTTTGTGTCCTTATATATTATACTAATATGGTCGACATAGTTATTATTTTGTCTTGATCTTTATATTACATCAGTCCAAAATAAGTCTTATAAGAATATATTTTAAGTAAAATTGATGATTTGGATCCATATATATGGGGATATGAAATATAAGTTTTATAAGAAACATACATCATTTTTCTCTTCTTGTATATGAAACCATATTTTTATTTAATGAAGAATAATAAAAGTATAGGAGCTTATTTGTGTGGAGAGTCTAGTTTTCATCTAGGTATCTGATGTTACATAGAATGAATTTGAACCAAATAAGAGCACCTTATTGTTTGGATTTATAAATTAAGGATATATATTTACTAATTGTTTCCATTTGAGTGTTCACCAACTACATCTCTCATAATCTACCATTTGAGATAAGGATGAGATTGATGTGATGAAAAGTCAACCCAAGGTAATTATTAAAATCTTTATTTTATTTTATTTTATTTTATTTATATGCATATAGTATATTAGAATGTTTTTTTTTTTTTATGTATATGACTAGTATATATTATTTTTTATTTATATGAATGTATATCCTTGGTTAGATAACTCTTAGCTACAACACTTAGTTTAAATACCTCTTGGTTATCTCCTAATGTGAATTATATCTATTTTGATTATTAATTTTACATATTGGATCGAGGTATCATTTTTTCATCAGTTTCTTGAGTAGGTTCTCTAAGTATATCATTGATTCCATTTTTTATAGTTACCTATTTATTTTATCCTCTACCACACCATTTGAAACAAATCCTTTTATTTATGTTTGATCTATTAGGGTTTCATCCATTTTCCATTATTAGAGGATATTTATATTTATAACTTTGTTGTCCCATAATGCATTGTGGTGAAATTGATATGAATATTAATCCAACATTGTTGTGTCATTTTCACATTTACTTATTATAGAATATTTTTGTTATTATTATTTTTAAACATCCATTACTTTCAAAATTCACGTGTCTTTTGACATCAACATCAAAAAAATTACATTTTTTGCACTTGATGTGAATCTTACTCCACTATTGATGAGTCATTTTCACAATTTTGTTTTGTAAATTCTTAAGATTTTCCATCACTTTTTAATGATGTCACATATTATATTTTTTCTAGTGACTTTAATTCCATTTATATTCTTCATGGGTTATTCATTTATCCCCTTTAATTTAACCATTGAAGGAAAATCCTCAATATGGAATTTTAATCATAGAAAAAAAAAAAAAAAAAAAAACCCTTTCACATTGCTAGAGATCCAAAAAAATGATGATATTTTCATTCTTGGTTATCTTATCATGATAGATTATTCCATTTTTTTACACTCATAACATGGAAAAAATACCTAAATATATTTTCACATTCCTTACATTTATAATAGTGTCAAAAAATGATATAAATTTTTTTCCATTTTTAATGATCATGATATCATGGGTGAAGGTGATTATCCTTCCTTTTTTTTTAATTATAGCATGATTAAAGGTACCTGTAATGTTATTTCCATTTATGATATACTAGCATGATTAAATATCCTCCCATTTTTCACGCTTATAACATAGTCAACAATCATTGTAATGATTTTCCATTTCTTGAACATATGACATTATAATTGTTAATTACATGCACTAAAAAATCTATGATGATTTTACCATTTTTTTAAAATCCTCATTTTGAATATGTAATCATGATAATGATCTCATATTTTCTCACCCTCTTGTTACTCTACTACAAGGATATCTTATATGGATTAGTCATTGCACCTAACCTCATGTTCAATCATATTGTCTTAAAAAAACTTAGGTAAGCTAATGAAAAGCATTTTTTCACATCAATTAAAATAAATAAATTATAGGTCATGTTGAATCTTATCTTAACTCTATAATTAAAAATAAAATAAAATGATTCCAAAAAAATTATTTTTCAGCATCACTTTGTTTAAAGTGCAAGCAGAATTAAGAACATAGATCACTAAGCATGGATAGGATTTGTATAATGCACCCAAAACCCATAACCAAAGTTATGCATGTATGATTCCTTTCCTAAACCATTTTCAATATTCAAGAAATCAAAACATACCATGTTACATTTAAAATCCAATACTCATGATGTAAAAGAATCATTGCACATAATTCAGGTCTTAACCATAATTAGATTAGCTAAGACAAAGCATGTTCACATCATTCTATGGGAATGTATAAGATTTCAAAGATGTCATTGCTCATTAAAATTCATACATAAAAGAGATATTCAATATTACTATCCTATATGTATCTTTACACCAATATCTCAAAATTTAAGGATCATTGCACCATGTTTGATCATATACTCATGCAATAGCATTATGTTATATCTACCTCATAGGGCCACTTGCCAACACCAAAAGTAATGTAATTATCATGAATAACCACTTTTTGTAGCCATATAAAATAAATAAAATCCCTTATTAAATACATACATATAATGGAATCAACAATTTACATGGCTCAAAAATTAATTTCTAGCACTCTAAAAATCCATGCATCTAACTAATAACCATCTCAAGTTCTTTTTAACTTGGATGTAGTTTAATAATTTTCCTTATCGTAATGCATTAATTTCAAGGAAACACAACCTTTATCAAGCATCCTATAGGATCAAAAATAAAAAATAATAACTCTCTAAATAATGATGCAAGAAGAGTATTTAACTGGAACAAAATATTTCTCTTTTTAACAACAAAACATAGTCATATTAGAATTTAATTTTCTACCTTAATAATCAATAAAAATATAATTCAAATATGCATTTTGAAGGTCAAATTGAGGAAATTAAAA
>JARHVA010003207.1:1330000-1342500 GCA_037957365.1 Torreya grandis | reverse complement strand
TATCATATCAATAGATTAGTATGTGGAGATCTCTAGTCGACTGCTAACACCAACACGACATAAACTAAGGATCCAAGACCTTCTAGGAAAACATCCACATGAGGAATATTCTTTGTCCTACCCCCATTTATCACTATACTATGATCCTGGGTCCTCTAGGAAACATTATGCCTTCAGTCCATTAATAGATGAAGGAAACACAAACAAAGGATAAAACTACTTATAGAAATTATTGTATTAATTAAAATAGATGAGATATAGGATACTAAGTTCAAGTGGGTGACATCACACACGTGAGCATCCCAATAAATAATCATATAATTGGCCTTGGGAGATAAATACTTCTAAAGATACAAGATTGCTTATCATGATGTAGATCACTCATCATACTGTAGGATCACTCATCCTGTGGGCCAACGAAAGGGGTCACACACCTAAAAGTTACTTAACTATCCTCTGGTTATGCTACCATATTATTAAATAACATGGGTGTTTATGCCATTCAAATAGCTTGACTAGGACCGTGTAAGTTTGTTACTTAAATAGTGTTGTGAGTTAACTCAAGTGCTTATCAAGGGGAAGTATTATTTAGTAAATCATTACCAAGATAGATTATTTATTCATAAAACCAAATGTTAACTTAAAGATTTGCATAACTTGCTAATTCTCAACCTCATTATTCGATTATTTACCATCCACATGGATTATTAACATCTTAATAGCCA
This sequence comes from Torreya grandis, assembly GCA_037957365.1. NCBI lineage: Eukaryota > Viridiplantae > Streptophyta > Pinopsida > Cupressales > Taxaceae > Torreya > Torreya grandis. The sequence goes on along the minus strand of JARHVA010003207.1, from coordinate 1,341,775 downwards.
CAACACCAAGTAAATCATGAAGTTCATTGGCAAAGATAAGCTTTAGTTTTTTATCATGCACATAGGTAATATTACTAATAACTATTTATTCCCATATAAGCATGCATAACAATATATCCAACATTGATTTAATCAAGAATTATACTACAACCATCTAGATTACTAGACTCATAGAAAACATTTATACACCATCAATGATATAATACAAAATCCATAATGTGGTCCACCTACGAAGAACATTTATCCATATTACTTCATTTCTTAAGAAATAAAAGTAAGCCCACTTAAAATATCATTAAAATTGATAGCATTCATTGCTATGATATAGTAATGAGAGCATATTTATTTGAATCATCAAGAGACTAGTGCATAAACCATTTGCAACATCTTGTTCCTGCAAGATTATAATTATTTTTAAGACCATATGTCTAAAAATAACTCTATGATTAAGGAATGTCTAAAATTATCATGGCCAAAATGTTTGCATAAATCAAGTGAAACTATATGCTTTAGTTAAGGTTATGAACCATACAATCATGAAGTCAAAAAAAATCATAATAAGATAACATCCAGGAACATGCCTGTAATCCTACATCATGTTGTATATTTGTTGAGAGTTATTAGTTTAAGCCAAGTCTATCTCATTGTTGATCATGTTAAAAATAACATCTCACATTACCAATTAGCTTTCATTATACTAATGTCATTAACATGAGGTAGGTCCATATGCTAAATAGGCAATTCATGCCTTGGGAATATCACCAAGTAATATTCATTAAAAATTATATAAATGTATACACAATTCCCATAATAGATTTAAAATCCTCTATAGGTTTATAGCACACCGTAAGGCAATACCATCTTACTTTCATAAAATTTAATGTTATAACACTATAGTTGTAGTTGTTCTAATAATAACATTCTTCCATTCCAAGCCTATTTAAAATTAACAAGGACATCATTAATCCATATACATACAATGATATATAAGAATCTAGTTTAACATAACATACTCTAAATACATTATTGCTTCTATGATAAATAGGGCCCAATAGAAATGCACAGGAAAGAATAATTAGAGTTGGTGAAATACATATATGAAAAATAAAATTATCATCAAGGTTACCTTGCATGTTTACAACATAACCACTAATGTCCATATTTAAACTTAACATTATTACATAACTGTATAATATGATAAGATTGTCTACAACTTAAAATGAGTAAACAACCATAATCCTTTGATCCAACATCATAAATAAATAAATACAAATAAGAAGTTTCAATATGTCATCTACACAAAACAATAAAGAAAGATAAACATTACAAGATTCACACCCCTTGAAACTAGCCCTATGAGCCCAACCATCAGTGGCCCTTACCATCCCAACCATCAGCGTGGTGGAGGGTTTTGGCAACCAACTACTCACACGATTTAAGATTTATACACACAATATTAAGCCACCAATGAGGACATACAACAATGACTAACAAGGACAACAAGACCAATGTAAAAACATAAAGCCAAAATACACAACCAAACCATGGGCTGGAGTAATGCCCAAGGCATATGTTGGATTTGTATAGGGAATGATTCATAACATAAAATAGTGTCTAACATACTTCCAATTCTTAAGATAAAAAGTCAAGCTGAGGTCCAAGAAGCTTATCCGAATATGAAATAATTAAACACGAGTTTTCACCCATGACAAATAATTTGACTCACATGGGTCAACAAAAAAAATCATATTATCAATTATAGGATTTAGACTTCTATAAACTTTAGAATACCTTGCTACAATCAACATTAAATTACCTCAAATGATTAAATAAATCTGAAACTGAGAAATGAGAAATCTTCGGTCAAGTAATTCAAAGTCACACAATTACCAGACCAACTAGTAACTACGACCAACTCAGTTTGAGGAAAAATGCACTCCCACAATAAGAGTAAAATAGGGGTTTACCATTAAAATGGATAAATCATTTTTTTAATAAATCAACTTCCACTCTAAAGAGAGACATGCATAACAATGGTTAAAGCATTAAGTGGTAGTCAAGGGTTTCCAAATCTCGAACTGAACTAGGAAGCAAGAAGACATCAAATTTTCCAAGGGTATATTCTTATTTAGATAAGATTCGTAACATGATGCACTTAAACGGAGTAACATGAATGGACGTACCTGAATATAGACACAGAAATAGGGGAGTAAAACTCTGGTTAAATCTATTTGTATTTCATATGATTTTGGCAAAACATTATAATGTACGCAAGCCATTACGACGATTTCCAAGTAGAGCACAATTGTTAAGTTATTCATTAAACTAGGTTGAGGCTGTGTAAGTATTTCAGTTAATGTTTAATCTTAGGAAAATATTCAAGTTTTAACAAACTCATAATTAAAAGAGAAGTAAATTTATATTATGAATTTATTCTACTCATACCGGAAGTTACAGATGGCTAAGGGTAAAACATGATCTCTCTCTCTCTCTCTCCTATGTTTCCATGGCTGGCCCTCCCCATTCCCCACACCATTTCTTCCTAGCGTGGGGTTTTGACCCCTGCCCACTCCTCACTATGTAATCACATGACAACGTAAGGGATTTGTGATCCACATAAAGTTTGACCTAACATTTGGTCTTGTTTTAAGACAAACATGTATTAATCATTCCTCTAACGCCACAGTGAACTAAGGAAAACAAATATATATATATAATATTTGGATATAAACTTGGGGGATTCTTCTGCATTTTCTTTTTCTTTTACGCCTTGCCCTTACATCCCTAGCTTGCCTACTCCTATGTTCCCTCCCTTCCACACTTCTCCAAAACAAAATGTAGTCTTCCAAAAAGAATTTGGTAGCCAAACAGGATATCTATCAAGCCAGTCAAGAATGAGTGGATTCTTCTCATCCTTTTTCCATCCAGTCGACATCCCATGGCCATAGGGTCTGAGCTCGATTCCATGCTCCCTTATCTTCCTCTACACCCTTTTTACTTTCTTTTCTATCCACCTCGGTTCACGCTACATTCCTTACACCATACTTTGCTATACCTTTACCTGACCATGCCATAATGGTGTCCACTTACAGGTCGATGCCCGTATATCCCTACGCTACGCCCATACTTCTCTCTGCCACCAAAGACGTGCCTCCTTCCTCTCTATAGGCATACCCAGCTAGGATGGCGTCTCCACCTCGGTCAATGCCCTTTCGTGTATTTGGCAAACCATTGGCTAAAATTATATATTCCTAACCAATTTATGATTTTAGTGATTAGCTATTTTAAATGTTTTATTATCAATATTTATTTCTAGATTTCATTCTATTATTTTGTTTTTTTTCCAATTTATATATATTTTTATAATTATTTATTTATCAATTTAATGGATTCACTTATTATTACCTATTTTATTATTTATTCTATTATCTAATTTTATTATATTTTTTACTATATAATATTTATATATGTTAATTATTTCTTAATGAATTGAAGTTTAAGATATATATATATATATATATATATATATATATATATATATATATATATATATATGATAATTATTTCTTAATGACTTGAAGTTTAAGTGAGATATATGTCAATGCCCTTTCGTGTATTTGGCAAACCATTGGCTAAAATTATATATTCCTAACCACTTTATGATTTTAGTGATTAGCTATTTTAAATGTTTTATTAACAATATTTATTTCTAGATTTCATTCAATTATTATTTTTTTTTCCAATTTATATATATTTTTATAATAATTATTTATTTATCAATTTAATGGATTCACTTATTATTACCTATTTTATTATTTATTCTATTATCTAATTGTATATATATATATCTCACTTAAACTTCAAGTCATTAAGAAATAATTAACATATATAAATATTATATGGTAACAAATATAATATAATATATATATATATATATATATATATATATATATATATATATATATATATATATATATATATATATATATATATATATATATATATAACTTAAACTTCAAGTCATTAAGAAGTAATTAACATATATAAATATTATATAGTAAAAAATATAATAAAATTAGATAATAGAATAAATAATAAAGTAGGTAATAATAAGTGAATCCATTAAATTCATAAATAAATAATTATTATAAAAATATATATAAATTGGAAAAAAAATAATAGAATGAAATCTAGAAATAAATATTGATAATAAAACATTTAAAATAGCTAATCACTAAGATCATAAATTGGTTAGGATGATAGCAATAGTAAAATAATTAATAATTAAGAGTTAAACAAATCATCAAGCAGAAATAATAATAACAACAACAACAACAACAACAATAAATTCCTTAATCGGTAATAAAGGAATTAGCGTTGAACCTAAACCAATCCGATCAAAGACAACTACTAATTACTCCACCTTAAAATTATGACACTCAAAAAGGATGACCAAATATGAAGGTTAAACTTATAGCACATGAGGAACAAGCAAGAGGGACGATGAATCCAATAACTTGATAATCCCAACTAGGGAACAAGAATAAAACACATCTACTCAAAAAATGTGAGACTAATAATAACATAAAATGATAACACAATGGGATAACCATGACAGTGGCTCAGTACTATATAATAAATGATATACCTATTGGAGTGACATTTTGATCACTTGATCACCCATGATATACCCGAGATGTCCAAACCCAACGCTGAGCCTAGCTCATGGCTTGGTGTCTGCATCCACCAAATAAGACATCAATAGTGCCTAAATGATGTCAATGTAACAATAATAAATCACTAATCATGAGTAATACAAAAGTATAAACATCTATATCTAAATAAGGGGAAAGAGTTAGTCTTCATAACCATGAACCCACACATGCCCTGCGAGGTAAAACCAATGGCTGCAAAAGTGATGAATGTCAATCTACATTAGTGAGACATGACATATCCATAACATAAAGAAATGTAATTAACTAAAGTGACATATACATATAATAGGATAAAGTGAATCCAATATATGTCGTATGCATATCAAGATATAATGAATCCACTACAAACATTAATCACGACATGATGTATCACCTCAGCTATCTAATGTACCTACATCAAAACCATCTAAAAACAAGACCAATCATCAATAGTTGTTAATCCAAATGGTATAAAAACATGCTCAAATAGGTTTTAGTCTAGAATCTGAAAGGGGCCACAAGGTCAGTTTGTGATATCTTCCCCTCCTTAAAAAGGAGTCATCCAAAAAACTAACATTAGTCAAGTACAAAGTTATCAGAAAGAGTCCAACAAAACCAATCACTACTATTACACAATCATTCCACCCATTGTGGGATAGCAATGTCTCAGCAACATCATGCAGGTATTATGATATACTATCATTAGGACATCTACATTACCTAATGTATTAGACCAATTATTGGCCTTCTTCCCTTCTTCACATTTCCTTCATGACATTGAAATGGAAAGAAGATAACACTTAAATAACATGAACACAATAGAAAAATTTACCAAATCTCACAACTTGGATGGAAATTTTATCCTATCATGCCTTAAAAGGAGTCATCCAAGCATTAAAATCCACTAACACTAGTTAAAACAAGTTCAGTGAACATAAAAGCCTTACATTACTTAGCAAAATTTTTAGGGTAACAATTATTAATTAGATTGTAACACCATTTTTATAAATCATTATGACCATTATGAAGGTGATCATAAATCATCATGAGCACATAGTATACCAAGACAAAACAACTCACACATTCCTAAACATACTTCCCAACAAGGCCACTAACAACACTCCCAAGCAATAACACATAGCTAAGGGACCACAAGATAAAAAGGGATGTCTAAACCAAAATAACAATTTGATTATAAAATTTTCTTAAGGTCAACTTCACTAGTGTCAACACATGTAAACCTATAATATGAGGTCAATAATCATAAGTTCATCTAATCCCACTGGATTACAACTAGAATCTAAAATAAGAGTGTAAATCTTCGAATAAAATATTATGCCACATGCATAATTCTAAGAGTATTCTTTAAAAAATGTCATATCACAATGGTTGTAATCCATACTATTATTGTTGCTCCACTACATCATCAACCACTCAGGGGTTGGTGTTGCATCCCATACCAACCTAAACCATGGAGAAGGCATACCAGGTACTACATGCAACTTAAAGGCTTACAACATGTTATTTAACACACAAATGAGATCATACGATGGTTACAGGGATTAAAATCGCACCATCTCACTACACTTACCTCATGGCATCATATAGAAATAATAAAATTTTCCTAATAAGGACTTAACATTACTCCACCTAAGCATAATATCAACATGCATTTTATCACTGCTTAAACAATTAGAGACATGTACATTTATGAAAAATAGTATCATGTATATGTATAATAATACCTCATACACAACATGGTTGAAATTACCAATCAAAACATGTCAACAACTTAGAATATTCATACCAAATATTCTTTTTAGGTAATTCAACTTTTACCCCAAAAATAACATGCTTGACTTTACAAGCCAACATGTACTCATTTTTCAGCAAGTTTAATCTTGTTGAGTTTTCCTAAATGTCCCATTTTCAAGACCAAATAGTGATTTTACAATGCTAAAAATAAAAAATTTACAAGGTTGTTTATACAACAACCTCAAAGAGGCATTTGAAGGAACACTCAATCCAAGAGGTGACTATTATGCATAAATATCCCATGGCCATCGTGTGGCACTCATGCTACAAAAACTGAATGAATCTAGAAACTACTTTGTAAAAAGAGGATAAGTGAATTTTTAGCCTATGTTAGACTCCACTATCTAACTCGAACCTAGTCTAATCATCTTAGATATACTATTCACTTCACCCTAAACTTCCTACTTGAATCAAAACTCAATGCTAAAGTAGTGATAATAGATCACACAGCATAATAAAACATTGTACCTTGGTAATTTGAAACAAATAGAAGTTGGTTCCAAGAGGGATAACACATCACACAAGTGGTATATGACCATATAACCACATACAAATATATTAACAACATAAGGTGACGTCTATTTCTAGGGTATGTGCACAAAATAGTTTAGCAACAATTTCTAAAAACATAGATCAAGTAAGGTTTACATCATTTATTTAAAAAGGGGAGATCACATTATGCAAGTAATTTACCACCAATTACACATTCAACCATAATCAACATACAACCATATAAATAAAATTCTCATACAACAATGTTGATATCAAGAGCGAAGTCAAAGGTCATAATATTATTTCATAAACATAGGGTGTAAAAGATGCTAATTTACATGATTTGGCATAATCAATGAAATGTAAATTTCACACACCAAGTTTGGTACCAAAATAAGTGTGTCAAGGTTCACAAGGTCAATCATATGCACAAGTATAATAAAGACATGAAATTACATGATTTAGTAAGATCAATGAAAGGTAATAGTTATACAACACATAACAATCAATATACAAGGAAGAACCACTTGAAAATAGATCACACATAAATGATTCAAATGTTCAATAAACCATGCCAAGGTACTTTCACATCAATAAAATAAACACACATGATGGCAAAGTACAAGGGTCCATGATTCCCATCAAGTCACTCGAAGTCTACACGTCATCCTGTAGTCATATAAAACGTAAAAATTGGCAACATGAGCATGGATAATAAAGCCCAATTCTTAGGTCCCTCTTACTTGCTCTCATAACCCTTTTAGTCTCATTTTCACTGATTTCCAGTCATCTATAGCCTTCTAGACATGATCTCAACTGAGCCAAGACCCTCTCGTCATGACTAATCCATCCCCCCACGTCTCATCTGATCGAGACTATAGAATCAATGTTAGACTATAGTGTTGGAACCTAGCTTGTCCCCTTTCCAATTCTCCTATCCAATCATAATTTGAGCACAAATTACCATATTTCCTCGATTCCTATTTTTCATTGTGTCAGCCTAGTTTGGTTTCATCTAACCCATGACCAATAAATTCATATAAAATCCCATTCAAGGATCATTTGGAAAGGGGTTGGTAAATATCACTCAAGCAAGCAAGAATGAAATCAAGTCAACTCAAGACATATTTCTAATTCTCTACATATTGCCAGCCTATACACTTTCAAACCAATTCAAGTTCATACACTAGCCCTTAGTCATCTCAAGCACACCTAGTTTTTACATTTCTTGGATTTGCATTCACTATTGTACCAATCAATTTTAAAGGGAGAACTACATATGGAATTATCCCTCCTCGAAATATTGGTATGTAGGTAGTGTGCCCACGCATAGGGTGTGAAGCATGCCAAGTGCATCTTACACACACTAACCCCTTTTACCTATTACTAAATTTTCTATTCAAGTGCATAGAGGACATATACATATAAAATAACCTCTAAAAAGAGTTCTATTGACAATTAAGATTCAACAATTGATACATAATCTCACATTGACTAGGTAAACAAAACCCAAAAAACATATATCCTCAAGATAATAGAACCAGGGAAGGACTATACGACCTAAGCCTATGGTGTCCAATTTTAGTGATATTGTCTAATCAAGAAATGAAGTTTATAACCCTGTTTGTGATAGTGTCTCTAACCTACCAAAAAAAATTTAGACCCTATCTCAATCAGATCAGCATAGAATAAGGTAAGTTTAATTTTCTCTCTCTCACTACTCTTTTTAGAAAATGTCAAATTGTAATTAAATTTCATAAATTAGTGGCTTTAATTTATAATATTGTTTATTAATTTTCTCTTCCTCAGACCCTTTTATTATTTATTAAATAAACACTAATTTATCCAAAAATAATAAAATATTTGGTGAACATGACTTACTTCGTTTGCACACAAAAACACTAAAAACCCTAGGTTAAAATTCTTATTGGTTTTTCTTCTAAATTTTTGGATTTTTACTTGAATATTTAAGTCAGAAATTCATTTAAAATTTTAAAATTTAATAGAAAACAATTTTATTTCATACCCTAGTTGTCAATAATAGGTCTCAATAGTTTTCGTGTAATTTTCCAACAATTTTCTGAATGTTTACTAGCATATTAAAATCATAAAATCCATTCAAAATTTAAAATTCAATAGTAATTTCATTAAAAAAAATCTCAAAACCCTAGTTACACATACTAGGTCCTATTCACTCAAGCATTTTCCAAAAATTTACTAAAATTTTAGTTGCATATTTAAATCAGAAATCTAATTCTTTTTTAAAACATCATTATCCAAACCCTAGTTGCCCATACTACATCCAAGTAATTTTTTAATCATTTTTCAATCATTTTATGAATTTTTACTAGAAAATTTAAATCATAAAACGCATTCAAATTTCAAAAATAAATAGTAATTCTCAGGGAACTACTTTGTACAAAAAGGATAAGTGGGTTTTTAGCCTATCTGAGACTCCATTATGTATCTCAAAGCTAGTCTAATCATCTTAGATATAGTATTCACTTAACCCTAAACCTCTTACATGCATCAAAACTCAGTGTTAAAGTAATGATAAGGGATCACACAACATAATACAACATTGTACCTTGGTAATTTCAAACAAATAGTAGTTGGTTCCAAGAGGATAACACATCACACAAGCAGTATATGACCATATTACCACATACCAATATATTAACAACACAAGGTGACGTCTATTTCCAAGGTATGTACATGAAATAGTTCAACAAAATAAAATAAAAACATAGATCAAGTAAGGTTTACATCATTTATTTAAAAACGAGAAACCACATTATGCAAGTAATTTACCACCAATTACACATTCAACCATAATCAACATACAACCATATACAGAAAATTCTCATATAACAATGTTGATACCAAGAGAGAAGTGAAAATTCACAATATTATTTCATAAGCATAAGGTGTAAAAGATGCTAATTTACATAATTTAGCATAATCAATGAAATGTAAATTTCACACACCAAGGTTGGTACCAAAATAAGTATGTCAAGGTTCATAAGGTCAACGATATGCACAAGTATAATAAAGACATGAAATTACATGATTTAGTAAGATCAATGAAAGGTAATAGTTATACAACACATAACAGTCAATACACAAGGAATAACCACTTGAAAATCAGTCACACATAAATAATTCAAATGTTCAAACAACCATGCCAAGGTACTTTCAAATCAAAAAAATTAACACATATGATGGCAAAGCACAAGGGTCCATGACTCCCATCAAGTCACTCAAACTCTAAATGTCATCATATAGTCATATAAAATGCAAAAATTGGAATCTTGAGCATGGCTAATAAAACCCAATTCTTAGCTCCCTCTTGCTTGCTCTCATAACCATTTCAGTCTTATTTTCATTGATTCCTAGTCATCTATAGCCTTCTAGACTTGATCTCAACTGAGCCAAGACCTTCTCTTCATGACGAATCGATCCCCCAAAGTCTCATCTGCTCGAGATAATAGAACCAATGTTGGCCTATAGTGCTAGATCCTAGTGTGTCCCCTTTCCAATCCTCCTATCCAATCACAAATTGAGCCTAGATTAACATTTTTCCTCAATTAATATTTTGCATTATGTCAGCCTAGTCTAGTTTCATCTAACTCATGACCAATAAATTCATATAAAATCACATTCAATGATCATTTGGAAAGGTGTTGGTAAATATCACTCAAAGAAGCAATAATGAAAGCAAGACCACTCAAGCCATCTTTGATATTCTCTACATATAGCTATCCTATACACTTTCAAACAAATTCAAGTTCTTACATCATCCCTTAGTCATCTCAAGCAAACCTAGTTTTTACCTTTCTTGCATTTTCATACACTATTGCACTAAGCACTCTTAAAGGTAGAACTACATATGGCATGATCCTTCCTCTAAGTATTGGTATGTAGGTAGTGTGCCCACATATAAGGTGTGAAGCATGCCTAGTGCATCCTACACACACTAACCCCTTTTCCCTATTACCAATGTTTTTATTCAAGTGCATAAAATAAATACATATAAAATAACCTTTAAAAAAAGTTCTATTGACAATTAAGCTTCAAATTTTGGTATAGAAGCTCACACTGACTGGGCAAACAAAACCCAAAAAAACTTAGATCCTCAAGATAATAGAACTAGGGAATGATTATAGGACCTAAGCATAGGGTGTCTAGTTTCAGTGCTCTTATCCAATCAAGAAACAAAGTTTAGAATCCCATTTTTGATAGTGTCTCAGACCTGTAAAAAAAATTCTTGAGCCTATCTCAATCAGATCAACATAGAATAAGATAAGTTTAATTTTCTTTCTCTCACTACTATTTTTAGAAAATGTCAAATTATAATTAAATTTCACAAATCTATAGATTTAATTTGGAATATTATTTACTAATTTTATCTTCCTCAGACCCTTTTATTATTTAGGAATTAAACACTAATTTATCCAAAAATAATAAAATATTTGGTGAACATGACTTACTTTGTTTGCACACAAAAACACTAGAAACCCTAGTGTAAAATTCCTACTGATTTTTCCTCTACATTTTTTGGATTTTTACTTGAATATTTAAGTCAAAAATTCATTTAATTTTTTTTAATTTAATATTAAATTTTAAAACAATTCTATTTCAAACCTTAGTTGGCCATACTAGTTCTCTGAAGGTTTGCAGTAATTTTCCAACAATTGTTTGAATATTTACTAGCATATTAAAATTAGAAAATCCATTCAAATTTCAATAGTAATTTCATAGAAAAAGTTTTTTC
>JARHVA010003207.1:1297500-1325000 GCA_037957365.1 Torreya grandis | reverse complement strand
TTTTAGAGTGGCTCTAATACAATCCTAACCTCCACATTTATGAGTTCTCAAGTTCCTGAGTGGCTTTCACATAAACCAAATTTTTAGTTTTAGAGTGGCTTTCATACAAGCCTAATCTCCATCTTTTTTGAGTTGGCAAACATTGGCCTGGTTTCTAATACACACACAACTATCCATGCCACACTGCCATATTTATATAGAATTCATGGGATTTATAATCCATCTCATATGACATACTACTTCATACTGATATTAGTTCATAGCTTCACTTTATGGGGCAATGATGGAGCCAAAGGGCCAACCTTTGTATTCTTGAGTCACCTATTCAGAGGGATTGGCCACACTATCCAAACATTGATTAGCACACACAAGATCATTTAGCTTCACTTAGTAGGTAACAATGGAGCCAAAGGGCCAACCTTTGTATTATTGACCCACTTTCTAGGGAATTGAGCACTCATCATCATTCATAATATAACTATTGGTATAACATCATCCAACACATCTAGCACTACTTAACCTTACTCAGTATCACAATAGGTTTTGTACTGGTTCCCACACCTAGTGAAGTGTATTCCTTCCTTTATCTTCATCTCTCTCTCTCTCTCTTACACAACTTTGTACATTCTTGTTTTATATTAGATATAATAAGAATTGATATACTCTTTATTTTCCTTTTGTACATTCACACTTGCATAACGTGTTCTCTATGCACTATCTAGAATTAGATAGCATCACACAACTATATTGACTTCACCTTTGTAGGTATGTTTAGGTACACTTTTTATTTTCCTTTATCCTAGTATTTCACTTTTATACATCACTAAGATAAAAGGGGTGAAAATATAGTCATATAAAACACAAATGAGAATGGCTAATGACACCCAATCCTTAGGTCCCTCTTGCTTTCTCTCATAACCCTCTCGGGCTTATTTTCACTGATTTCCAATCATCAATAGCCTTCTAGACTTAATCCCAATTAAGCCAAGACCCTCTCTTCATGTCTAATCCATCCCCCTAGGTCCTATCTACTTAGGATAATAGTTCCAAAGTAGGATTATAGCACTTAACCCTAGGGTTTCCCCTTTCCATTGCTCTTATACAATCACAATTTGAGTCCAAATCACTATTTCTCTCTAGTTCCTCTTGTTCATTATGTCAACCTAGTCTAGTTTCATCTAACCCATGACCAATAGATCCATATAAAAGTCAATTCAAATATCATTTGGAAATGGGTTGGCAAATATCACTCAAGTAAGCGAGAATGCAAGCAAGACCACTCAATCAATCTTCCCTATTCTCTACGTATAGCTAGCCTATACACTTTCAAGCCAATTCAAATCCTTACACCATCCCTTAATCATCTCGAGCAAATGTAGTTTTTACATTTCTTACATTTTCATTCACTATTTCACCAAACACTCTTAAATTGAGAACTACATATGCCTTGATCCCTCTTTAGTGTATTGGTATGTAGGAATCATGCCCACACATGGGGTGTGAAGCACATCCAATACATCTTACACAAATTAACCCTTTTTCCATATTTCCAAAGTTTTTATTCAAGTGCATAAAAAACATTAAAATATAAAATTAGTTCTACAAAGAATTTTTTTCATTGCGAGGCTCCAAAATTTGGTACACAAGCTCACACTAACAAGGTGAGTAAAACACAAAAAAATTAGATCCTAAGGACAATAGAACTAGGGAAAGACTATAACACCTAAGTCTAGGGTGTCCAATTTTATCACTCCTATCCAATCAAGAAATGAAGTTTATAATCTTGTTTTTGATAGTGTCCCAGGTCTACACATAAATTTCTAGACCTTGTCTCAATCAAATCAGCATAGAATCAAATAAGTTTAATTTTCTCTCTCTCACTACTATGTTAGAAAAGGTCAAATTGTAATTAAATTCATAAATCAGTAGATTTAATTTGGAAAAATATTTTTTTCTACTCCTTAGACCCTTTTATTATTTAATAATTAAACACTAATTTCCCCAAAAATAATAAAACACATCCAAATGACACCAATAGTCATCATAAAATACAGCTAAGTAGCCCTAGGGATCTCAAATCATGATCACCTTCTCTCAAGGAAGGTCATGTTCCATCAAATCCATAAAATATATCTCCATGAGTTTTTAAATATCTACTAACAATATTTGTGTGTCATGGATAGATGGATTATGCTAACTAATAATAATAAGAGATCCCAAAAACTCTCTAACTTACCAAAGCAAGTCAGTCACACTCATCTATTAGACCCTCCAAGCTTAAGTTGCATCCTTAGACCTCCCAAGATACTATACCCTGAAATCATTGGATATCTTGCCCATGAAACTATCAATGGCCACTAAGGTATTGTCTCATGATTCCATCAACAAGATTACATCACTATTCTTCCAGTCGACCTAATCGAACAAGTTAAAGGTTAAATAGTAATGATTGCCTAGATGAAATCTCATTTTTTTAAAAGGGTGGACTTAGGTAAGGCATGGTGTTAATTCTACCACACTATCATGGAAATTAACATTACCATAATCAACAAGTTCAATTGAATGCATAACACATATCCTCATGGATGCAGGGCATATCAATACCACAATAGACATCCCATGAGTATCAAAACATAACCAAAATTCTAACTAAGGATTCATTTGGATGCATAACTCAACCAGAATCAATTAAACATCCCAAATGATATAGTATATACATGGTCATCATGAAAACCTCATCGAAATCAACCTATCCATGATAAAATAACCACCACCAATGCAAACACATCTATGATAAAAACAACCTGAAGATGTCCAATGGGAAAATAAACATCTTTACATATTTATTTTCATCCATTTGGAGTTATGAATCCACATGCTCCTCTATCTAACTCAAATAATCTCAATACATAGATAAGATCAAGTTATTAATATAGATAAATATGGTCCCACAAAGTGGAGATTGTAATCCTCGCTAACTTACTTAGTAAATCTAACACCCTTACCTATGTAGATTCCCATGTTTAAGCTTAACCGTTAGTCTTCCTGAGGATAGAATGTTCTAAGAATCTATTTATAACTCACCCATACAATTCAATAATAGATACCGAAAATCATTTCCTCAATTTTAAGTTGAAGTGATGATCACTTTTCTTCCATTGACTTGCACATACAAGTAATTCATAGATTAGTGATGTTTTCCCCAACCAAATCAATGTGGAAAGGGTTGACCCAAACAAAGCCATGGGTAAACATCTCAATACCACTTGAAAAAAATTATCAATTTTTGCATACACATAAATACATACATTCCATAGTTTAATAACATTACAGCCTTTAGGCTTGTATAGAAAATCACTAATAAACTCCTCCAAGAGGTTAAGTGACTTTATAAGTGTCACAACATAGCCTCCTCAAGTAGTTAAGGAATATATGAGTCCACATGGTATATAAATATAGTAAAGATTACATAAGCACACTAACATATAAGGTTTCAATTTATTCTTGTAAAGATAATGTAGGCATACATGTGGTAATCAGAAATCAAAATGCATACGGATACATATTGGAAAAATAAGTCTCCATAAGTTGATGTATATTTGCAATATGTATATCTACAGCCACCCAAGTAAATTATGCAACACAATCCATTATAAGGGTATACAAAACCACATAAAATATCACCAACCTTTTAAGCACATGTTAAAAATTAGCTCAATGAGTCCAAACTCATCCAAAACCTCTAAAGCACAAGCTTTGATACTAGATGAAACAACACATTTTTTTTGAAATTATCAATCAAATTAAATAGTGGGCATCAAAAGTCCTACTACATAAAACTAATTTAGTAGAAGGCAATTAAAAATATCTATGAGAAGGACTTATAACCCACTACCAGCATCCCCAATTGACATAAATGGATAAAAATATGACCATGAACACATCCAAGAATTTTCATTTATCTAATTTCTAGATAAAAAAATAAGATAGGATAGAAGTATGATACTAAATCAATGATAAATGATAGAACATAAGGTTCCAACTTGTTAACTTGATTATACAAGTTTTATTGTATCAAAATATCAACAAGTGGAGCTCTCTAGTCCAATGCTAATACCAACATGGTGTAAACTAAGAATCCCATACCTTCTAGGAAAAAATCCACATGAGAACTATTCCTTGTCCTACACCCATTGATCACCATACTATGATCATGTGTCCTTTAGGAAACATTATGGCTTCATTCCATTAATAGACGAAAACCACACACATCCAAATATATAACTCTTTATAGAAAGAATTGTATTAATTAAACTAGATGAGATATATGATATTGAGTTCAAGGTGGGTAACATCATACATGTGAACAGCCTAATGAATACTCGTAGAATTTACCTTGGGAGATAAATACTTCTTAAGCTACATGATCACTTATAATGTTTTAGGATCACTCATCATGTGGGTCAACCAAATGGATCACACACTAAAAATTTACTTAATTATCCTTTGGTTATCCTACCGTATTATTAAGTAACATGGGTGTTTATTCCATTCAAATAAAATGGATATGACCGTGAAATTTTTAACTCATGTGGTTATTAAGAGGAAGTATGACTTAGTAAATCATTGCCAAATTATATTATTTAATCATAAAACCAAATGTTAACTTAAAGGTTTCCATAACTTGCTAATTCTCACCCTCATTTTGGGATTATTTATCATCCACATGGATTATTAACATCTTTATAGCCAAAAAATCATGTAAATCATGAAGTTCATTGGCAAGGATATGCTTTAGTTTTTAAGCATGCACATATCTAATATGACTAATAAATATTTATTACCATAAAAGCATTCATAAAAATATAGCTAACTTCAAATTAATCCAAATTTACACCGCAACCATCTAGATTACAAGAATCATACAAAACATTTATACACCATCAATGATATAGTCTAAAATCCATAATGTGATCAACCCACAAAGAACATTAATCCAACTTACTTCATTTCTTAAGTAATAAAACTAAGCCCACTTAAAATATCATTACAACTGAGAACATTCATTGTTATGGTATAGTAATGAGAACATATTTATTTGAATGATCAAGAGGCTAATACATAAACCATTTACAACATCTTGTTCCCTTAATGTTTTAATTATTTTAAGACCATATGTTTAATAGCAATTTTATAATTAAGGAATGTCTTAAATTATCATGGCAAAACTATTTTCAAAAATCAAGTTTAATTGTTTGGTTTATCTAAGGTTATGAACCATGCAATCATGAACTCATAAAACATCATAATAAAATATCATCTAGGAACATGCCTTTAATCCTACATCAAGTTATATGTTTTTTGATAATTAATAATTTAGGCCAAGTCTATCTCATTACTAATCATGTTCAAAATGATGTCTCACATTACCAATTAGCTATTATCATACTAATGCCATAAACATGAGGTAGGTCCATATGCTAAGTAGGAAATTCATGCCTCGGGAATGTCACCAGTTAATATTCATTAGAAAACTATATAAATGCATACGCAATTACCATAATAGATATAAAAACCTATATATGTTTTTAGCACATAGTAAGGCAGTACCATCATACTTCCATAAAATTGAAGGTTATAACATTATAGTTACAATTGTTCCAATAATAATATTTTTCCATTCCAATCATACTTAAAAGAAACAAGTACATCATGTAGTTATATACGTACAACCATATGTAAAAATATAGTTTAACATAATATACTCTAAATAAATTATCACTGCCATGATAAATAGGACCCAATATAAATTCATACCAAGGAATAATTAAAATTGTGTAAATATATATAATAAACACATAACTATCATCAATATTACCTCTCATGTCTAAAACATATCCACTAATGTCCACGTTTCAACTTAATAATATTACAAAACTATATAATGTGATAAGATGATCTACAAATTGAAATGATCAAATAGTAATTATAATTTGGTCCAACATCATACATCAATAGGTACGAACAAGAGGAAGTTACCATATGAAATATAGGTACAAGAACAAAGAAGGACAAACAATGCAAGATGGATACCCCTTGAAACTAGCCCTACGAGCCTAACCATCAGTTGCCCTTACCACCCCAACCATCATCTTGGTGGAGGGTCTCATAAACTAGGTATGCAGGTAAGGTATATACATAACACTAAGCCACTAGTGAGGACTTACAACAACTACCAAGAAGGACAATAGGAATATTGTAGAAGCATAAATCTATAACACTCAACCATACCATGGGCCCAAATAATACATGAGGCATACATTAGATTTTTATAGGGAATGATTCACAATATACAATAGGGTGTAACATCCAATTCGTAAGACATAAAGTCAAGTTGAGGTCCAATGATCAATCCAAGAGACTTATCCAAACATGAAATAATTAAACACAAGTGTTTCCATCCATGATAAATAATTTGATAAACACGGGTCAATAGAGAAAATCATATTATCAAGAATAGGCTTTAGACTTGTATATAATTTAGAATACCTAGGTATAGTCAACATTAAATTAACTCAAATGATTCAAGAAATCCAAAAATCAATAATGATAAATCTTCAGTCATGTAATTTGTATTAATACAATTAGCTAACCAATTTATAACTATGACTAACTCGGTTAGAGGAAAAATGCACTCAGATAATAGGACTAAAATAGAAGTTTACCATTAGAATGGATAAATAATTTTTTTTATAAATTGACTTTTGATCTAAAGAGAGACATGCATAATAATGGTTAAATCATTAAGTGGAAGTCAAGGGTTTCCAAAACCTGAATTGAACCAGGAAGCAAGATGACATTAAAGTTTCTAAGGGTATATTCTTATTTACATAAGATACATAACATGATGCACTTAAATAGAGTAGCATAAATTGGGGTACCTAAATAAAACCACATAAATGGGGGAGTCATAATCTAGTTAAACTTATTTATATTTCATATGATGTTGATACAAATTTACTATGTACACAAGCCATAATGATGAATCATGTATAGAGCACAATGGTTAAGGTATTCATTAAACTAGTTTAGGGTTCTGTAAGTATTTTGGTTAATGTTTAATCTCAGTATTATACTAAAGTTGTAATAAACCCACACTTAAAAGAGAAATAAATTTTCATTATCAATCTATTCTACTCATACCAGAAATTGTAGATGGCCATGGGTGAAACATGGTTTCTCTCTCTCTCTCATTTCTAGGTGTCCATGGTTGGCCTCCCCATTTGTCATGAAATTTCTCCCTAGCATGGGGTTTTGAGCCATATCCACTCCCCAATGTGTAATAAGAGCTCCAAGTCAATAGGATGGCATAAGGGATCCATGATCTAGATAAATTTTGACTTGACATTGGGTCTTATTTTAAGATAAATATGTATTAATCATTCCCCAAATGCCATAAGGAAATAAGGAGAATAAATATATATAAATCATATTTGAATAGGAAAGTGGGGGACTCTTCTGCATTTTATTTTTCTTGTAATTTTTTTCCTTACGTCCCTAGCTTGCCATCTCCTATGTTTTCACCTTGGAGGAAACATAATATAACATTCCAAAACAAAATGGTAGCCTTTCAAAAATAATCTTGTAGCCAAATAGGGTATTTATGAGGCTAGTCAAGAATGAAGAGATTATTCTCATCTTTTTTCTAACTAGTAAACATCCCCTAGCCATAGGCTCGAGTGCAAGTCCACATTCCCTTGGTTCCCTCTACACCATTTTCACTTTCTTCTCTATCCACCTCGGTTAACATTGCATTCCTTTTGACATACTTTGTTATGCCTTTTCTGGACCATGACATAATTTCATTCACTTGCAAGTTGATGCCTCTACATCCCTACACCTAGCCCATACTTCTCTCTACCTAAACAATGCCTCCTTCCTCCCCATTAACATAAACAACTAGGTTAGAGTCTCCCCCTCGGTCAATGCCCTTTGGTGTATTTGGAAAACCATCATCCAAAATAAAATAAAATAATGATATATATATATATATATATATCACTTAAACTTTAAGTCACTAAGAAATAATTAACATATATAAAATATTATATAGGAAAAATATAATAAAATAAGATAATACAATTAATAATAAAATAATAAAAATGGTAATAATAAGTGAATCCATCAAAATGATAAATACATAATAATTATCAAAAAAATCTAAATTGAAAATGAAACAATAATCAAATAAAATCTATAAATAAATATTGATAATAAAACCTTTAAAATAGTTAATCACTAAGATCATAAATTGACCATGATAATAGTAATAACAATAAAATCATTAATAATTTAGAGTTAACAACATCATCAAGTTAAGAAAAAGGATAATAATAATAATTATTATTATCAATTCCTTAATTATTAATAAAGGAATTAGTGGTGAACCCAAACCAACCCGATCAAAGACAACTACTCACTACTCAACCCCAAAGTTACGACACCCAAAAAGATGACCAACCATGAAGACAAAAATTTCATCACATCAGGAATAGGCAAGAGGGATGATGAATCCAATAACTTAATAATCCAAACCAGGGAAAATGAATAAAACATAGATGCTCAAAAACGATGAGACTAATAATGACAAAAAATGATAACACAATAGGATAAGCATGATGACAGATTATTACTATAAAATAAATGATATACCTATCAAAGTTACATTCTAACTACTCAATCTCCCATGATATACCTAAGATGTTCCCAACACCAATCCTAACATATGGTCCAGTGCCTGCATCCACCAAATAAAACATCAGGAGCACTTGAGTGATATTGATGTAACAATAGAAAATCATAATGAATAACCAATCATGAGTTATACATTAGTATATGAATTTATATCTAAAAAAGGGGAAAGATTTATTCTTGATAACCATAAATCCATGCATGCCGTGTGAGGAACAATAAATGGTTGAAAAATTGATAACTATGTACTTTGGACAATTCAAAAATTGTGTGAGTGTGGAGAATATGTTTCCAGAACATGCCAAAATTATAATCTAAATATGAGAACTGGTGTAATTTTAAATTTGAGTAACATGTTTTTAAAACATGCCCCCACTATAATCTGGGTTTTTTGAATATTTAATAAGTGCATAGAACATGTTTCAAAAGCATGCCCCCACTGTATTTCAGATACATTGAATATGTGGAAGCCATGCCTTTATGACATGACCCCACTAAATCTATAAATATAATATGTGTTTAATCCATGCCTATATGACACAAATACACATATATGCCCTTCCTTTGAGGTGAGGGAAGAATTGTAACTGGTAGTTACCTCACCTCAAAGGGATAAGATAACCATAGAACCATGAATGAACCATGTAACATGTAGTAGAGTATGTCTATGTAAATGTATCAATAAACCACATAGAATATGATCACATAAAGGCCTAATATGAATGATAAATATTATGGAAACATATATATGGTAATAATACAATATCAACAAGGAAATCAAGCACACACATAAGAGCACTCAAAAGCAAGTCAAAAGGAAATTGTCTAAGGAGCCCAAAAATAGGATACGTTCAAATGCCACATAATTGAATGGAGATAATTTATTAAAATTTCCAAAAAAGTAAGAATGACATATTCAAATTCCTATTTAATGATCAATGACATATCTAAATGTCAAAAAAGAAAATAAAAGCACAGGGTTCAAAATCATAGGAGCATATTCAAATGCTTAATAAACAAGATGATATCAAGGAAAAACACTCAAATAAGTATACAAAGGAAATCATAATAAACCAATATAAATACATCATAGTATCCCATTGATATAATATGTTACCAAAAAAATTTAATTACATATCATATCAAGGATTATAAATTATGTGAGCATGGGAAAATGCATGTATAGGTACATAAATGAGCTCAAAACACAATAATGTGAAGTGACCACATAACGATATAACTTTTAAGTGTCATGATCATATAGGTGTATTCCCCTAGTTTCCTACTAAGATGAGTCAACATAAATCCCAACATATAAAAGTGCATAGATCATGCATCTCTGTAGGCTTATATCACACTCAGATATAAGTGTGAAACACATATGTATATAAAAGTAATTTATATAGTATCCATCATCTTGGAGCTAACACATTGATGTCAAGGAGCTACTAGAATATGTATATGGAAAAAATATATTAGGAACATTGGAAAGGAAAAGACTATCATATGATTCCATCCAAAGGGTGGTCATAGATATCTCCCCATTATAAACCTAGTGTAATAAATAGGTGACAATACAAATGAGCATCCATATGTCCAATATCTATCAATATAGTTTTTTTTATGCTATGCATATGAAAAACAAGTCTCTATGGTCTTGGAGAAATAGTAGGAGTAATAGGAGTAGTGATTCATATAACCCATCATTGAGTTTCATGTGGTTTATTCTAAATAATAGAAATAGGAACATGTGTTGGTGCTTTGGCTATATGAATATGGTGCATATTAGAAGAAGATTACATGTAATACATTATATCTCTTAGATGTAATTTTCTCTAAAGTAATTGCTACATAGTAAATGGGATTACATGTTGCTTACCTTTTGTCATTGAATTGGCCTTAGTATGGTTGATAATTACCTTCCTCGGTGTAAATTTATCTAATTCAAGAGAATTATAATATGGAATTTTTTAAACTATAATTACTTGATTGGAATGAATGTATTTGACATACCAATGTATTATAGAAGGCATTGCTCAAAGAGTATTTATCCAAGGGAATCCCAATAACATATAAGAGACACCTATGGAACATATAACTAAAAATATAGTAACCATATGCATGGGACCCACTTGTAAAGGTAAGGAAATCTCACCAAGAACCTAATATGAGGTCCTATAAAATGCTCTAACTAATCTAGGAGAAGGGTGTAAATCAGGATTAATATAACCCAAATGCATAAGCAATGTCATGGTGTAAATGTTCATACTTGAAACATTATCAATCATAACACTTTGTGTGGTGTTTTTATCAAGGTATACTAAAATTTTCACTTTTATTTTTTTCTTAGAATAATATTCAAAAGGAGAGTTAAATATTTTCTTTTTCTAGTGATTACCAGGTTGTGAACATGATTCCTTCGGAAGAACATGAAATGTAATTTTTTGGTTATTGATAATGTCTTGGATTTTATACTTCAAGGTAAAAACTATGTTTGTAGAATGTTGTGGACCCTAGTGATAATTATAATAGGCATGCCCATCATATACTTTTGGTAAAGGATAACTCATATTAACCTCTATAGTGTGAGGGATTAATATAAGATGACACTCCCCTATCCACAAAAGTAATGAAATAGGAAACTCAGGTAACCATGTAAATTATCTCCTTGGTTAATTAGATAAGACAATTCAATTATGATGTTGTGAAGATGTATTAACTGTGGTGTTTATTTACCTTTTAGGTACATTATATTTCACCTTATAACATTCTTTGATTACAAAATTTATACTGGGTATAGATGTAGTTGGTGTGTTTTCTACATACTTAAGTATTTTCATTGAGATAAGTTTCATTTCATGGCCCCGAACAACATGTCATAAGTCATAAAATTATTTAATCCTTTTAAATACAATGGACACATGTAAAGGAACGAGTAAAGTCTTTTTGAAAATTTAATAGAAGTATTTATCTTTCATAGGATTGGTCATTTAATCCAACATTATCATGCATCTCAAGACATATTAATTTATAGGTTCAGTGGTTCCTTATTTGATTTATCAAAGTTGGGAATAAGAAACCTTTTCATAAATGTTAATAGATAAATATGATAGAAAATTATCTACATGAGGTTTGAATGGATTTCCAGATTCGAAAGTAAATCATATAACCACCTCAAATAAAATTCCTTAAGGATCATTGAAAATAATTTGGTCAAAATTTTATCATTGGAGGCATAATCAAGGCATGCCATATAAAATGATTGAAGGTACTAATTAGGATCACCCTTGCCATAATAAAATGGATAATTATGTTTAATAAAGCTAGTAAGAAAAGGGTGTAAAGATATTTGAACTGCATGAGGATTATGCAACACATCTTGGGAATCAATAGCATGAGGATATTTTAAATCTTTTTATTCAATGGTAACTATGTCCTCTAAAATAGTTATAACTTGAAAGAGTGTTTTAACTATATAACCATCAAGGTTTGAATTAGAAATTTGAGTAGTCAACAATGGAGAAGTGAACATGGTTTGAATATTAATAAGCATTGAATCTAGTATTTGAGTTGAAATAATTTGTAATTCCATGGTATATGTAGTAATAGTATTTTCAAGAAATAAAGGTTGAAATACATAATATATACCTCCACTATACGTAGGTAGATTGATCTGTATGGAATCAATTATAATGACTTCTAAGGATTCACTATCATTAGGTGAAAAATCCTTAGCTTTATCATGCTTATCTATTTCATCTATTGTAACATACACAAATACTTCCATTAATCTATTGTTATTATTTAGATAAGTTATCGATGCTTCTTTATGTTCCATTTGAAATCAAGTTTTTGGAATAACATTTTCCCTTGATTTTTATAGATGAAAAAATTAGAAGTTTGAAACAAAGTATAACAATAAGAAAAATAGGAAATACAAGACCCTAAACCACCCAACATTTTATTCTCAAATTTCATGTTTACCAAGTGTTTAATCCATAAAATTTAGATGTGGGGGGTTTAGGGCTAATAATTTAGAAATTAATAATTTCAAGGGCAATAAACATATATATATAACATGCCAATATATATATATATACATATATATATATATATATATACATATATATATATATATATATACATATATATATATATATATATATATATATATATGTTATATATATATATATATATATATATATATATATATATATATATATATACATATATATATATATATATATACATATATATATATATATACATATATATATATATATATATATGTATATATGTATATATATATGTATATATATATATATATATATATGTATATATATATGTATATATGTATATATATATATGTATATATATATATATATGTATATATATATATATATGTATATATATATGTATATATATATATATATATATGTATATATATGTATATATATGTATATATATATATATATATATATATGTATGTATGTATGTATATACATACATACATACATACATATATATCTATATATATATATATATATATATATATATATATATATATATATATATATATATATATATATATATATATATATATATATAATAACTAAAAGGTAGATTGGGATAATATTATGGAGTAGTCATTAAATTATGGATTTAGTGACTTTGTATCCTCAGACACTTACATCAACCTTGGTTAGTTATATGAAGGCTAGTGTGTAGCTTAGAAATAGGTGTTTTTTATATAATACTTTATAGAATAGGATGAAAACACTATGATATTTATAGTTTTTCATCACCTTCACTGTGGTGAATTTAGATCATGGTCATAGACAATCGTTCGTTATCAAATAGTAAAATCCTAGTTCTTGATCCTCATAATGTTTATGGTAAAATGGGTTAGTGGGTAGATGGTTTTTATTTACCACAAATAGCACTATATCAATGTGTTTTGCCTACATATATAATATTTTAAATAGGTCCTCATAATCATGTATTTATCCCCTAGGTGTTGACTTGTATGTAAATCAAGCAATATGTGAAAAGAAAGTACAACATTGACGTAACTTGTAAATTTTCAAATTTGGATATTGGAATACTCAATTAGTAATTTATACCTTTATATGTGTCGATCCTATGAATTATATGTGAATAGGATAAAATAGGAAAGATTTTCTTTATCAAGTAGATGATTCAGTGCTTTTGAGATTTTTCCTTGGTATGTGTTATGTGTAGGTTAGGATTTAATGAGGATTGTTCTTATGTTTATACCATATATTTCAATAAATAACTCAAATTAAAACACTTATATGAATGTTTGAGATATTTTTCACTTTTAAATTAGATGACTTTATGGCATAAGACACCTACTTTGGAGCAAAACACTTGCATCCTGGTGTCCCCAAAATTTAAAACATAGAAATTTTGGGTTACCCCTATTGAAATTTTTGTCTTTTTTCTTATGAGAGTCAGTTATCCTTGTCCAAACTCAGTCCCCTAAATAAGGCATAGACTTTAATAATTTTCACCATAATTTCTTTCACTATCAAAATTGCTTCAAATTGATTTAGAAGGTTAGAAAATGTTTGCTTGGGTCATTATCATAAAACCCATTTGTCCATCCTTGCAAGAAAATCTGAAAAATAAGTGTTTGGGCTCATTTATAGGTCAAAACATGTTCTCAAGGTTACTTTACTTATTGAAAATGTTAACAGTGAATTAAGTTGTCATCACAAACCTGAGTTACACCATCTAGATTAAATTAGAATTGTGAAATGATTTTACGTCTCAAAATAAAAAAGGCTAATTAAATTAGATTTTTAAACCCAAAAAACACTAATTAGAACGATCTAGGGTTCCAAAGTTACATTGCATCACTTTATCAAATCATAAGTAAAATCAATGAAGGTTCATAAACCTGAAGTCTTCATAATCTTAGACCAAATTGGGGTCACAAAGTTACTTGACTTCATAGGCCAAATTAAGTGAAGTAATTCATGAAACCTAATATTTGACAAAAGGCTTACATGGTTATTGTCACACATGTCACTTAGTTATCATTAATGCATAGGTTAATATAAATATTAAAAAATTACACCTCCTTTCCCACCTAGATTTCAAATTATCTAGTGTAATTACTACCCCTATGAATCTCGAATGACATTATTTGAGCTTCTTGAGCGATTTTGGTGTAAAATATTCAAAACCCATATATATTCAAGGTATATAGCTTATTTCCCCTTTAGTTTCATGTTCCCATTCTGATTGTATATCTCATTTTTCTCTGGTAAAATTTCATGCATCATTTTTAAAGTTTTTCAACTTTTTCTTGTTTTCCTTGCAATTATAAGTCATTTTTGAATGCATGGTGTTGTTAAACAATTATAAATTATTTATAAATATTTTCCATATGAAAAACTAAAGAAAAAATCCAAAAAATCATAATCTTTCTGTAAATACCTAGTAATTAACCTAGATTATCTATCCAGACTCTTCATGACTTGTTACTTGGAATCTCAAACCTAAAAAATTTGTTTCATGTTACATGAAGTTCCCAAGGGGCATCACCTATCGGTATTTACAATTAATTATTACTTACCTAGAGTGTTAACTATATATTGCTTCTACTTCATAAGTTTTTCCAACTCTAGTAACTTGAATAAAGAAACATAGAGTTGTAAATCCCTATCGCTCACTCGTATTCTTCAACCCTAAAGACTTGGGAAATACCCATACCTTCCTAATATTTCAATGTATTATTACTTAGAATGAGTTTCCTATGTTTTCAAGGTTTAATACTACTTGAAGTTCTTAATGCCTAAAGCTTGCTTAGGATTGTTACATAAGAGAACAACTTAGCTCAGTTGTTCAACCTTTCCTAAAACCAATAGGAACAATTACTATGTTTTCAAGAGAATTTAACAAGTCTTTCCAGTGTTAGTCATAACAAATATTAGGATTAGAATAAAAATCAAATCTAAGTGCAGAAGTTCCTAAGCTTGCATTTGAATAAGTTATAAGGCCAAGTAGGAAAGGAATGACTAAAGCAAAGAAAGTTAAGAAATCAAAAGAAGTTGGGATGAAGTATGAATACCATGGCTATCACATTGAGTCTTGCATTCCATCCAAAGTATAAAAAATTAATGACACTAATATGGGACATGTTTCCATAATTGAATTGTTTGAAATATCTAAAGCCATAATAAAAACACCACTCATGCTAGCAATGACAAATAGTGGAATCCTAGAAACTATAGCTTTCCAAATCTTTGTACAACAACCTAAATTTTTTCTAGAATTTGATAAGTATTATTATTCTCTCACTATAAAAGTAAAATATATTGCATGGAATGTGGTGATCAGATTAGATGTTTAGTATTTTGACTATTGTTTGAAGATCCTAGCAAGACCTAAAGTGTTATACTTCTCAATGAATTTTTTTGAAGATCTTTAGATGAGTAAAATAGAAGATTGTATCAAGATGATGAATACTAATTATATAAAGAAACCAAAATAACCCTCAAGGTTTCCAAGTAAAATAGTGAGGTCTGACTTGGTCGAAGAAGTTGATGACATCATGTAGTTATTATGTAAAATAAATGAAGAGAAAAATGCCAAGAACTTTTCCACTTGGATGTACGCCTACATAAGGATTATTAATGTCAATGGGAGTTCTAATAACATTGAATGGTCAATAATGATAAGTAACAACATCGATCATCATTTGAGTGATGTATTTCAAACTCTTGATTTCAAATGACTTCATATTTAGGATATGTTATAGTGTCTAATGCAATTTTTTCTAGGATGACTAAAAAAGGACTGATGGAAACATATTGTATCTATGAATAATACCCTCAATTGATTTTTTTTTAATACTTTAATCACTATAAAATAGTAAATGATGCATTCTTCTATGAAGTTATTTGTAAATTTGATGTTTCTTTAATGGTTAAGAGAGTATGTAATGTAGTTTGGGAGGCATTTCCCATTTAGGATATATTCTTATTCAATTATTGAATTTCACATATATTAAAGTTGGTGGTTTCATAGGGGCATTAGTAAAATTTTCAAGGTACCCTAGTGGAATTACATGATCTTCAGTCAAAATCATAGCTGGTACACTTACATGATCTTCAGTTGAAATCACAACATTATTTAGTTGTTTTTCATATTATTATTGGCTAATATCATTGTGAAAGAATTTATAATACCATAAATGTAAAAATAGAGATATATCATAACTATAAGCAATCACATTTTGAGGATACAAAAAAATTTGATTACAGAGGCATAACATGAAATACAGTTTCTCTTGAATATATGCATATCCCTACCCTATAAGTTTTTGGATTGATTGTAGAGATGAATTTTAAGAAAGAAAAAGAGATAAAAATAAGATGAATATTCATTTAATTTACTTATTTTATTTGGATACAATTTTTGAGGACATGGAAGTTGATAGACAAGTAATTCTTGATTCTTATAATGTAATGGGAGGAGATCCTGCTCCACTCCTAAAAATTGATTACAATAAAAATAAGGTATATACTATTGCTTAGATAACTTCAATGGTTCTTTCTATGACTTCAACATAGCCTCTTAGTAAGTGATACAACATGAAAGAATTAATAATGATAGAAATAGGCCAAGTGGGTCACACACAAAAAATGATGCAAAGATAATATATTCAAGGATAAATGAAAAAGTTTATGTTTAAGAATAATGCTAATGAAAAATATTCTTTTGTAAAAGAAAAGGTGTTAATTTAGTCAGTTACTTTTGCATCTCCTTTGGTTTCTTCCATAAACACTATAGCTCCTATCACTCCTATTTATACCGTACCTATCAAATCTTCATCATCATTACTAGTGGAGAACATACATATAGTAGTGAAAGATGTAGATCCATCCACACTCATGCCACCTCCAAAGTCTCCTGGCATCAAACTTCCTAATAAATCTATTCGAAAAGATATTTATGTTCTTCCTCATCCGCCCTCATCTTCTCCTCCTACTGCTCTACCTCCATCTCCTTATGATGATCAAGCCACCCTTCCTCTTATTCCTACCCAAAAATAGCCAAATAAGATAACTAGTAGAGAGATGATCTCATCTCAAGAGATAGAAAAGAAAACGATAATAGTTGAACCTAAGAATAAAACCACTAGAGAAGAAGAAGAATAGGAAACTGTTGACAAACATTTATAGAAAGCAAAATATGAGAAAATAGATTCCAATGTGGTTCATATATACATATTAATAATTTCATTCTTAAGAGATAAAAGTGGGAGATAATCATCAACAAATTGTGATACATTCAACTACTTTCACTAGTAAAGATTTATCTTCATAGTTGGCATTACAAACAACTCCTAAATCAAAAGAATAAATTTAGAAGAGATAGACTTGTAATTTATGAAAAGTTTTGATCATAAGGGTAAAAATCCCAAGAATGATAGAATGAATTTAAAATTAATAATTGAGCCTTTAGGTAAAAAATTTAAAGAAATATCAGTTCCTCCACAGGGTAAATATAAGAGCGAAATCACTGAAGAAGACTTGGTAGTTACAAAGGTATCCTTAGGGGAGGTCACTATAGAGGGTTTGAAGCAAGATATATAGACTCTTATTATTACCTTTTTTCAAAATCTTGATGAATAAAACACTGATAAAGACAAACTAAAAGAAAAAAATTCTAAGTTGTGTGAAATAATTGCCAAAGTGGTAAGATCTGCTCCCCAATAGTCATTACTTTCAAGAGTTATAATTGATCATCAAACAATAAATTTACTAGAAAAAACTACTGATAAGACCAAATTGGTTGATCAATGAATAGATAAAATGATACAAACTACATAGAAATAGTTTCTAGAGGTTCTAAAAAAATTAATTGATATCGAGAATAAATTAACCCAACTAAAAATAATGATGGAGATTGAAAATGAAAGTGGAATATTTGAATTTTAATAGGATAAATTTTTTAAAATATATGCTTTAAATGAAAATATTTTGATTGAAGAAAATATTATTTCAAAGGGATAAGTGATAAAATCAAAATAAGAAGAACGCAACATATTTTTTTTGTATGCACATTTTTTTAGCAATGCTTGAATAAATGAAGAATCTAGATGAAGATGTTCATAATGTGAAGATAGATATAGAGGATTTTATCTATCTCATGAATGTTTGGTTATAAGAAATACCAAGGAAAAATGAACATTTACATCAAGAATTCAAGTAAGTAATTAAAAAGGATACGAATCTATTCACAGTGAAATCAGTAAAAGAGTTAATGAAAAGTCATCAGCAAGTCAAAAGGCTCGAACTCAATCTTGAGAGGGTGAAAGATTATTGTAAGAAGATGGAAAGTAAGTGACTGAGATTTGAAATAGAAAGGTAATTAGTTGCTAATATAGATGATATATCCATTCAATTTATATTGTCACAACACATCAACTACAGGAAAAAGTGTAGAACAAAAGTTCATGAATTAGAGTGACTACTATTACTTCTCTTCTCAAATTATTCTATTTTCTTCAAATAACTTGAGAAATGTATTCGAAGTAATTTTAATTTAATTAGTTACTTTATAAGTAATTTCACTTAGAAAAATTACCTATAAAAGTAAGTTGCTTTATAAAATGAAAGACTCAAGTAACTTGGCTAGATGTCATTACTTGAAGTTATTTTGTAAAAACAAATTACTTAAGAAAGCTAACCACAACATGCAAATAAGTTTTATTTGATCCATAAAATAAAATGAAAAAGATTTAATGTCATTGGCTATTGCATGCCACACCTAAGAAATTTAAGGAAAATCTCTCCCAACAATTTTCTAAATTTAACACAACACATGGGGAATTCAAGGATTTATCTCCTAATTGTATTTGATATCTGAAAGTGGTATAAATTTGGGGGAAGACTTGCATGAAAGAGAAAATAATTTCGAAAAACAATTATAACTATTATGCATAAAATACTAAGCAATCTAAACTTTGCATTTAGATTTCTATATGTTTTGTTTGAACTTTGTTCAAAGTGAATAAGAAGAAAGTTGGTTTATGAGGAACTTTACATCTAAGGAGATATTTCGGTGCATTCTGTGAAGATTAAAATGGTAAAATTTGCATTGTCATTTAATCTAAATATGATTTTTTATTTTTTTTGGTAATCATTACCTAAAATAATTATCACATATTGTATGTTTCTCTATTTGTATGAATACAATTTCTTTTACATAAACTATTTGTTGTGAAGTATAGTTTCTTTCTTTTTCATAGATTCTATTCTTTTTATTCTCCACTTTATACAAACTTATTTGTATAATCTCTGAATCAACTACTTACTTGTTATAAAATCACTATGTTATGTTTCATGAACTTTGTGATTAAATTAATAGACAAGAATAAGATAACTTGTGTATATCTTGTGCATAATTTGTATAATTTATAAAACCATGAAAGTGTGAATAGTCAGAGTAGATAAACATAAGCATGCGGGAGCTTCACCATTAAATGAAGGGGATTTAATACCATGATGACCTAGGTGTCTTTTGCTAGCCTACAAAATATCTAGACAACACATCCATGCAAGTGTATTTCTGGGATGTATGTATCGAAAGAGCATGAAAGTAGGTACATGCTTAGAACTTGTATAGGCATAAGATAAGTAGGTTTTAAGCATAATGGTAAAGATAGAAGGATTAGGTCATCAATATATGATTGGTAAGACTAAAATATAGGCCAAGAGGCATCAGAGAGAGTACATGCCAAACTGGCAAAAATCAAAAAGGTCTAAAATTGAGAAGAACATCCAAGGTCTCAAATTACAAAGTTAAAAAAAGGATTTAATCTAACACTTGGTAAAAAATAGACAATTTTTTAATTGACAGAAGTCTTATATTATGGACAAGTTTCTTTTTGTTCTTTTATACCACATTTGGGCATGCACTTGTTTTTTTAATAGTTTATGGAATAACACTTATATATAAAAACATAAAAATATCAATGAAAAAATGTGGCATAAAATAATGAAATAAATATGGATACTCCGCATTAAGTTCAAAAAATATGGGTATTATATAGTTAGAAATTAAGGTACATGGTGATTATCGAAGTAACCATGTACCTCAATTCCGCATAGGTTTAAATCCACTTTTTAGTTGCTTGCAAATGTTTACAGAAGTTCGTTTTGAAAGTACACTTTTTTATTCATGGTAAAGATTTCATATTGAATTATTTCAAAGTCATTTTTCTCAAGATTAAAATATAGCATGTATGGAATTTATACATATTAATGTGAATGTTGGGATCATTGTAGAAGGAAGCTGTCATGCATTTTATGCTTATGATGTGTTACAACTTAGCATCATCAGATTGTGATCTTTGTCAAACGTATCTTGTGGATAGATTGATCTGGTAAAATATTTTATTGATATATGATATTTTTAAATAGTAATTTATAGTTTAAAAAAATATTTAATTTATTAAATTATGGAAGGTTGTTGTAGATTCATGTAATTTTGATTTGTGTTGTGTTTAAATGGTATGTATAATGTTATAAAGAGTTATGTTGCATCAAAATTAAAATGAACATTTAATGTTCTCGGTCATTATGTTGTGCTATTACATTCTATTTTTCTTAAATTATTTATCCTAAAAAATATTCAAACCATTAGATCTATTCTTAGTATGGGATTGGTTCTTGCAAAGAATCTCCAAATACAACATGTTCAATTTAATATTATAATGTTATTTCGGTCAAAAATACATACATAAAAAAAATATGGAAGGAAAATTAATCAAATAAATGAATGAAATTAAACATAGTAATGCAACATAATTTTAACATAATTCTATTTTTATAAGGTAAAAAGTGAAAACAATAGAAAAATTAATTGTGCAGCTAAAAACAAAACTCAAATATGTTCATAAAATTGTATAAATAAAATAAACACCGAAGGAAAGATTAAAAAAAACATTAATATATTTATCAATTACAAGAAAATATGCAAAATAAATTATTTTATATGAACATTTTGTATATTAATACATATAAAATAACAAGGGCTCATATATGAGTTCATAAATTTATGGGACTAAAAGTCAGGGAAGATCACCCTGTTCAAATGATAAAAATAGAACAAAGAAGCGGAGAAATGAGGGAAATTTAATAATTATTAATATTCCCCTATCAAGTGTAGGATAATTTAATAAAATTTATAAATGTCCCATTTTAGTGTCTCAATAAATCCATTTTACATCTTCGATGCCTTGCCCATGGTTTTTTCTATACATAACCTTCAATTTTATTGACTCTTTTATACATTGTATATAGTTAAAACAAGAGGATATTATTTTTCAAATATTTAAATCTATGGTAGAATACCTTTTTAATTCCCATTATCTCTCTATTGGACCGATATATTTTAATTATGTGTTATCGACCTTATAATAGAATAAGTCTTCTCACGTGAGCTTATTTAACAATCACGGGATGAATTTAAATAAGCACGGGATCAAAATGTTTAGATACTAGAGAATATCATTACATAGATTTAAACTCTTGTATATTCCATTCACACTTAGGGAATTATTTGATTATTTGCCCACCCATTCTCTACAAGAAAGATAGAACTGTTAAAAAAATGAGCACGGGTATAATAAATTTTAATTATTATTATTGTAAGTGTGTTACTAAGAATTATTTTAAATTAGGTGCGTCTTATTTCTCTATACACTATTCATACACTTTATTCAATTATTCAATGAGCTTTATGATATAGATCATAGTGATTATTTTGAGATATAATTATAATTTGCAAAGACTACAAATTCAAAATTAGAGATGTGATTATGTAAATACATCTTATTTGAAATTACATAGAATATTTTTATTTTCATTATATGTGGATGAAGTATTTTTAATTTTTTAAATATAATAATAAATTATATTTATGTTTTGTTACATTTTAATGCGTTATTCCACTCTGTAATTTATAATTATGTGTGGTCTAAGATATTTGTTCATTATAATTCCCAACCATCACTCATCACCTATCATCCTAAGTTTTAGATATTAGTTGTGCTCATTTTTTATATTTTACCATATATTATTGGGCTAGCTTATGTTTCAAATTTTTTACTCAATTTTTTAAAAATCCCTTCAGTTTATGAACTTATCAAGATTATGATTTCATGTTCTATTTTTGTTTAGATTTGATATTGTTTATGTTTCATATCTACTTTATTTTGGTTTATTATTTATAAAATCAATATTATTATCCATGACCTCTTACATTTATTTTTTTATACTTTTTTGTAAATGTTATGGATCGTGATTTTGATCTAAATCTTGATGATAGTGCAAATAGTTATCTTCCTCGCATTGTAAGTGATATCACTTCCTAATGAAATCATGATTAATCTTATTATTATGATATTGAGGATGAAAAATTGTGGGATATTAATTTTAAATTTACATGACCATGTGAAAATTTAAATAATATGAATGTTTGGGTCCTTATTATCTTTATAATCTAGGAGGATCTGTGTCATTAGGTCTTAACACATTTCACCATTGTTTGCACATAGAGCTTCAATCTTACATTCGTAGCTTTAAAACTAGGTTCTACACTCACATTATAATCCATGAGACCTAAATCACTCTCAACATTACTACACAATTTTTGTACCATTAGTATTTTAGCTCACAACTTTTTACTTGTTATGGTTAGTGATTTCATTCTACTAATTGGTTATGAAAAATTTTCTATAGTAAATTATAGTAGGTTAACTGACGATTCATTTCCATCATTTATAAATCAATAGAAAATTTGAACATAGGGAGAAGATAGACACCACACATCTAATCTCTCATATATTGTAAGGAACTTATCATTACACAACTATGATGTTATAGTTCTACATTGGTTATTGAGTATCTTATTTTATTTCCTTATTAATATTCACATTGTATCTTCATATAATTTTTTATTCATAATCCGATTCCATATATAATCAATTTACATCCATTTAAGTTGGTTATCCACTAGGATTCCTCTTGGGCCCCCAATAAGTGGTACCAAAGAAAACACATTTGACATCATTTTCAACTAGTATTGTTGTGCTTCTAAAATTCAATTTATTTTTATGACAATTTATATGAGGTATGATACAATAATTTATGCTCAACACTCCCTAATATTCAGCATACCTTTATTCATATGCTTAGATCCAAGCAAAATCCTCAAAAAGGCGAAGTTCATAAAAATTTCAAAAAAATATAGAGGATGAATTTCAAAACAAATACAAAGATTTGTAATAACATGCACATGTGAAGGATCAGGTATCTTTTTTCATTTATCACTATTTACCATACAATATTCTTTCCAACATTTCTCATTCACATTGACAATTTTGTGGTCACATGTCATATAAGGTACAAGTCAATATAGACATCCCTATGTCTGAACACAAAATACATAAAATTTAACTATATAACTTGGAAAACTTAATCTATTCATATTACATGGTTCAACAATTCTATTAAAAAGAAAACATTGAATTTGATCTTTTGAAATGTTATTTATTAGTAATGAAATGGTAGGAAAATTATTGTAGTTTACATGAAAACTACAAAGATGAAGTTAACTTAGAAACATCTGTGGACTTATGGGTTGGTTTCACAAAATTACTCATAGACACATGTTACCATATTGGAAACTATGATAACAATTACATAGAGCTATCTTAATTTTTCCAATGAAAGGATAAATTGGGTAGTCATAAAACAATACTTTGATGCATTGGTGTCAAAACAATGTTCAGTAATTAGAGAAAAAATGTGTGTTGATGTATAAACCGTTTTAGGGCTCCATATCTGTAAAAGTAAAAAAAAAATTGTAGACACTTGGTAATGTCATTGTTTATCTTCGTTCAACTTAGATGACATTTACGTACATGTATGGGCCTTGCACAATATTATCTCAAATATATGTGTTTTACATGGTCCAACCCTCCTAATTTTACATCAATCACCTAAATTAGTTCTATATTTTATGATTAGCTTGTAGCTTAAGATACTCATACCATACTTAGATTTTCATATGAGTATTCCTACCATTCAAATGAGTCTATCAGACTCAAATGCCTATGTAATTTTGTACACACCCAACTTTGACAAAATCATATGTGTACCAATAAATTATCATTTTATAATTTAAATTAACTTCATGAATCATCCAATAATTTTTTCATGTTGATGGTGAAAAAAAATACCCAAAGAGTCACATATAAAATAATAATAGGTCTAAGCCTATTCGCTATTTATAATTTTATAGAAAGAATTTAGGAATCATAAGAAATCATTGGAGCATTTAAATGGGCCACCTTAAAATTACCAATTCAAATATTAGTCACAAGTTGTAGCCTATATCCAAGTCTAAAGTGCCTAATCCAAGCTATGTTTTCCATTTTCTAGGTTTCGAAAGATAGATCATAGGTTGCATTCATTAAATGAACTCCATTGCACATATACACCATATAAAGATTAAAAAATGCAATTTAAATTCCCTCCACATAATTAGATATTTATGAAACACTTGTAAATTCATGGGGGAGCATTTGGGGTCTAATCAACCTACCATTTCTCATTTCTATAGCCTAAACCTAGTGTTTAAAATACACACAATGTTTAAATAGGAGACAAGTTTATAAATATTTTACACACATATATCCCTTGATATCACAATTATAGAAAGATAAAAATTAGGAAAAAAAAACTTTAAAAAAAACATAAAGACATAGTATACATGAATCTAGAAGAATAAAAATGCTACCATATTTTGAATGTTCCCACAAAATGGTAGATTCATATAGGCATATCAAAAAAAATATTTCATAATCTAAGCAATTCCTATCCCTTGTCTTTAGTCTGAAACATAGAAAAATAATTATTAACAAACTAATATATCAATCTCTTATGTCATCACTATTTATAATGACTAAATTATTGAATCACATTATAATTTTTACATTGAATTATTATATATTTATATACTTTATACCAAATTAATTATTCATAATTTTACACTTGTTAAGTTTTTTTTTAATATAAAATAACATAAAAGTTATTGGTAAACCCATATTTTGTCTAAAAATAGAAAAACATCCTAGGTTCCCCTTTGGGTTTCATCCATATTTTTAAGGTTTCATATTTTAATCTTCAAATTCCATATGTCAATCTCAATTTAATCATATATTAAGACACAATTTTTTTTTATTCTTTGCTTTGACATTCTACATATTTTCATGATTTCATTTTATTCCATCTAAGATGGCTAGTTCCATTTTCCATCTAAGGTGAAATGATAGATTAACTAGTTCTCATAATAAACTTAATATGATCTTACTTTGGTTTCATATATAATGGATGAGATAAATAAAATGAATGCTCATTTTTATTTCTATTATTTTCATGAAAATAATATAAATGAAAACATACAAATAGAATACCACATTTTTAATTATGAAATTCCAATTTTAAAACATGTTAGTAAATATAATCATGAATATGATGGTATAATCCATCGTAATGAACTTAATGGGGTGTATCCTCTATACGTTAAAATAATGTCTACTTTTTGAAATCCAATTCATGAAATCCTCATGAATTAGATAAAATTTTGACATCTTAGGAAAAAAATTGAGCTATTCATGATACTAATATATAATTTTTAAATAATATGTAAATCAAAGGTTTTGAAAGTACTACTATTATTCCTATTTGTACAACTGTAGCTACACATATGATGTCCACCCCATTTGTGGGGGAAATATAAGGTTTACATTATATTTATATGTTTGTTATTATATATCCAACCTACGTACATCATAAAATTTATACTCATTTGGCATCTTCCTCCTCTCCTATTACACTATCCCTTTATCATACTATTACAACAATGCAGGATGCAATGTCATAGATAGAGTAATGTGTTTATATATAAAGTCATTTAACAAATTCTCCTTCATTCCTTCATAATCCATTATCATTGGATATTTTATATTATCCATTACTTATAGGATTTTATCTCTTAATATTACATTATATTATCATAAATGTGATCAACAATAACTAATAGCCTTCTATGAAACATATTTTGACTATTCATCCAATGCCATATTGTTTACTAAGTTATTTCCATAAAGTCTTAAGGAATTCATTTTTTTATTATCCTAAAAATAAAATTCATAATTGTTTCATTCATTTAATCATTTGGAATATCATTTTATATAAAATATTTCTATCAATATTATTGAGAAATTTTCTTGTGCTAAAATTGAATAACAATAAAAAAGAATCAAATGAACCAATGAATGACTATGTAATTTTGTACATCACCATTATTTATAATATGAAAAATCATATGGTAGATAATATGTTACAATATATCTTATATAAAAAAATATCATCCCTACGCACGAGTGCTTTATGTTCAAAATATTCAAAGAGTTTGATGAGCTATGTGGCTAATAATACAACTACATCAATTCCTTTTTTAAAGGAATATAAATCTATAAGATTACACCAAATGATAATAAGAGTAATAAAAAAAAAAATTATTGTATTATCATCATTGACTAATTGGTTTCTCTTATCCACTCCATAAAGAAAGCAATTTTCACAATTATATCAACGTCCTCATATAATATTATAAAATTTACTAGAGACTAACCTTAT
>JARHVA010003207.1:1230000-1290000 GCA_037957365.1 Torreya grandis | reverse complement strand
ATATGTTTAATCTATCATATGTATCAAAAAATATCCCAAGGGCATGCATGGTAGAAGAAAAAGAGATGGTCAAATGGAAAATTTTCACTATTGGTCATGATCACACCTTTCAAGCACTATAATTTCCTTAACCCAATAGATTAACACCTCATAAAATCAAGGAGAATCAAGCCAAAGGGTTGTGTTATGGTTGTGACATAAAATGGAAAAAAGTACATCATTATGATAAAAATAAACTATTTTACATCTAATGTTCAAATGAGGTTGAGGATGATGAGGACGCAATTGGTAAGGATGTAGAATGACCCAAGGAGGAATATGAAGACTCTCAGCCTACTATATCTTGTAATCCCATTTTAGGTATTAGTAATCACAAAAATATTAAGGTTGTGGGATTCATTAAGAAATAGGCTAGTATATTGATTGATTTTGGAATCACACACAACTTCATCAACAATATGTTGGCTACTAGTTTGAACTATTTCATTTATCTCACTCTATTATTAGGGGTCATGAGTACAAATGGTGGTACTATCAATTATTCTAGAAAATTCCATAGTATTAAGTTGTCTATGGGAGACTACCTAGTATATTTTCCTATATATGTTATTCTCATGGGTGGAGCTAACATTGTTCTATGATTGTACAGTGAATCACCACTTTGTGCACTATTCAGATGAATTTACAAGAATTATTTATGCATTTTCATTCTAAGGGAAGTATGTTTGAGGTAAGGGAATTAAGAGATAAATCTCCAAAACTTTTTAGATCCCATCAAAGGACCAAGATTATTTGAAAGGGTGTTGAGGGATTTGTAACTTGTATGTTCTCCATTAAAGTCCAACCAACTTAGCCATCTACACCCCCTGATCTAGAACAAGTGATTGATTCCCATTCTATTATTTTTGGTGACATGCCAAAAGGACTCCAACAAAATTGAATGCATGATCATGACATTAAAATTATTCCTTGTAGTACACTACCCAACATTAGGCCATACATATTTCCCTATACCTAAAAAAGTGAAATTAAAAATATGGTATATGATATGTTGGATGCAGTAGTCATTCGCCATAGCCAAAGTAAATATTCTTTGTTGGTTATCATTCTGAGAAAGAAAGATGAAACTTGAAGGATGTGCCTTGACTATAGAGAGATAAAAAAGTAAACTATCAAAGGCAAGTTTACTAGTCCTATCATTGATGATTTGCTACATGAATTACATGGTGCTCATTATTTTGCCAGGTTAGATCTTCATTCTAGGTACTATCAAATCTTTATTCATGATGAAGACATACACAAAATAGTTTTCAAAACTCATGAGTGCCATTATGAGTTTATGTTTATGCTTTTTGGTCTAACAAATTCACCATCCACCTTTCTAAATTTGATGAATACATTTTTAGGCCATTTTTGAGGAAATTTATTCTCTTGTTTTTTGATGATATCCTCATTTACATTAAAATTTTGGAAGACCATTTGCAACACGTGAAATAGGTAATCTCAATTCTATAAAAACATCAATTGTATGCCAAACCTTCCAAATTTACTTTTAGAGATCATGATTTTGACTATTTTTTTTTATGGTTTCACATGGAGTGAATGTATATCTTACAAAAATCTGAGAAATGGTGGACTGACCAGTTTCTAAGACATTCAAGAAACTAAGGGAATTTCTAAGGCTAACTAGTTACTATCACATGTATGTCAAAAAATTATGGTAGCATTTCAGCCCCACTCACCTCTTTATTGACTAAAGACTCCTAGTGGACTAATACATCTACCAATGCATTTGAATAATTGAAACTAGCTATTTGCACCACTCTAGTGTTGGCCACTACTGAATTTTATAAATCTTTTGTGGTTAAATGTTATGCATATATATATGATATGGGTGTTTTGATAATGAATAAAGGTAAACCACTTGAATTTTAAAGTCCCCAAATGAAGGGTAAAAATTGGATCAAGCAAATATATGAGAAATAAATGATGGTTGTTCTGCATGCAATCAAACAATGTAAACCTTATTTGATGGGTCATTACTTTTAGTTAAAGACTAATCATGATAGTCTCAAATATTTTTTAGAACAATGGTTGTCATCAAAAAAACAACAAAAATGGGTAACTAATATGTTAGGATATGATTTTAAAATAGTCTACAAGAAAGGCAAGGAAAATGTGGTGGTAGATGCACTACACAGGAGGGATGAATTAGTTGAGGCATTACTATGTGCCATGGCCATTTGGTAGGTATATTGGCTAGAGGAAGAAAACTTAGAAGGGTAAAATGATAGTGGTACCCATTATTTGATTCATAATATTTAGCAAGGTTTGGATGGATTTGAAAAATTCACATGGAAAGGTAATGCATTATGCTATAAAGATAGATTACAGTTATTATGTAAGATTTCTCTTCTTAAACAAAAATTCCTTCAATAACTTCATGAAACGTGACTTGGGTATCATTAAATATTTTTGAAAACCTATCATAGAATAAAGCAATATTTTTTTGGGAATGACTCAAGGGGGATGTCGAAAAATATGTGGTTGAATGTACGATCTATCAACAAAATAAAGGTGAAACCATCAAAACCCTAGGTCTTATGTAGCCTTTATCCATCCCTATCTAGCATTGGGAAGAGGGGTTTATGGATTTAATTATATAGTTATCAATATCTGATGGTAAAAATTATATCATGGTTATGGTGTATTATCTTGGTATGTATTCTCATTTCTTTTCTTTATCATAGCCATTTATTGCTAGTACAATAGTTTTTTTTTCAATACAATTTAGAAACTACATGGTACTCCTAAGATCATTGTTAGTGATATAGATCCCATTTTCACTATTAATTTTTGGACTAAATTATTTGCATGTTTGGGTGCCAAATTGGCTCATATATTATATTATCATCCTCAATCAAATGGACAAACTAAGGTAGTCAATAACACTTGTAAGGATGTCTCTATTATTTTTTTTACTGATAAATAGGATAAATGGGTTCATTGGTTACCATTTTTTGAATGGTGGTATAATACTTTTGTTTATAATTCTTCCAAAATGTCTCCCTTCATGGTCTCATATGGATACCACACCCCATCCATCACTTCCATCTGAAGCTCCATCCTAAGGTTCATGTAGTTTAGGAACATATTCACCATCAATAGGAGGCTTTTCCATATGCCAGAATCGCATGACGCAAAAGGAAAATCAACATAAGAGTGAGAGGTATTTTGATATTGGTGATTGGGTCCTTGTTCACTTGTATCCATATAAGTAGATGTATTTTGAGAAATATAAAAAGAATAATAAGTTATCCCCTAAATATTATGGTCCTTATCAGATCTTGTATAAAATTGGTAGTATGTCCTACAAATTTGAGTTTTCTTCATCCACTCACATACATCTAATATTTTATGTATCATGTTTCAGGAAAGTCATTGGATACAAAGTTACTACTCAAATCGAGTTACCATAATTGGATAAAGAAGGGAGAGTTAATCTTGATCCTGATGTGATCCTCTAAATGCACACTAAACAACTATGTTCTAGAGTTATTAAGGAGTACATGACCAAATGGAAGAATCTTCCATGTTAAGATGTCAACTGGGAGGATGAATCCTTTATGCAATAACATCTAGAGTTAATTCATCATTGAGGACAACATTATTTTTAATGGGAGGGGCATGTTATGCCTTTAACCTTTAGCATGTCTCATGATATGTGTGGTCATCTTATGGCTACATACCTCTTTTATATTATTGTTACAGTGCTCTATGTTCTTAGTTAGGTTAGCCTATGGAATAACTAGGGTAAGTAGACTATTTATAGAATGTAGTGGTTTTCCTTTGATCATGATATGAATTATTTTGCTCTTCTTACATTATTTTGGAAGTTACCCCCTCAAATTGGCTCTACTATATTATCCATTATTTTTCTCTACTGTCAATTATTGTCGTGTGATCTCTTATTTTTATATTATATTCTATATATAACAATTTTGTGTGAACATCTAAGTAATTTCCTTACAAAATAATTTTGATATATAATTCCATATTAAAAATATAATTTAGTTAATATATTAGTGTAATTTGGGTTTAATTATGCTCAATAGTATAGAAGCTAATTTGTGATCCTAATATATGACAACTTAATTTCATTTTGAAGTTCAAAATTAGCTATATGAGTAGTGAGATTGACGTTGGATGACACTCAACATCATTGGAACTAATCCCTCTTCATGAGGGATGGTGAATATATCTTCCCAACACATGAACTTGAATTATTATATAAATTAGGTCTTTATTAATTCTAATCCTTCAAATACATTAGTAATAATTTAAATTCTTTAATACTTCAACAAGAAAACATCATATAAAACATGTCACATGGACACATTGTTCACCATTCATAGGTGTATTTGTCCCTTTCTTTTTCATTTAAAAAATTTATCTAATTGATTTGAAATTTCATTTCAAATATAGAAATTGGTTGACACATGTTCATTTTGGGTTAGCATGGGAAAATATGCATGCTAACAGAATTTTCCTATAGAGAAAGTGATTATATAGACTCAAGTGGATCTATTTATCCTTTTGATCTAGATTTATTTATAATTTCAGTAATAAAATAAAATTTATGAATTTGTGGACACTAAAATATGGTATTATAGTGAAAGGAAAAGAGATCTCAAAAAAATGATAATGGCGGTAATGGTTTGAATGGGAAAAAAATCAATCTAGAGCCTAGATGGAAACTTCTTGTTGAACATAAAAGCCTTGATGGCTTACCAAATGTTATCCATTTGGAGACTATAAATAACTTTATTGAAACTCAAGTAATATTTTATATTTTGGAAGTAACGCATGCACCTATGGACAAACTAGAAGATAAGCTAAAAGAATCTCATTAACCTAATAGAAGATCATGGGAAAAAAGACTAATTGGTAGCAGGCCTCAATTTTAGGAATGTTCCACCTAAATATTTGACTCTAATTTATCTAAAAAAAGGTATGCCCTATAATATTGGATAGTCCACTTCATAGAGCTAAAGAAAAGATAGACCTATCTTTAGTATAAAATTTTCAAAGAAACATGTCAAATATTTACTTATTCAAGGAATGGGTCAACCAAAAGTGGAATCCCAAAGGTCACATGGAGATTTCAACCATGTCAAAAAAATATTTACTTATGACCTTCTCTATTGTGGAATATTTCACCAAGTTTTTTACCAATGGTCCATGATTTCTTGGAAAACCAAATCTACACCTAATAATGTGGAAAGTAGGAATACACCCAAATGGAGATGCTTCCCTTTAAACTCTCATGTGAGTTAACTTG
The DNA here is from genome assembly GCA_037957365.1 of Torreya grandis. Lineage (NCBI taxonomy): Eukaryota > Viridiplantae > Streptophyta > Pinopsida > Cupressales > Taxaceae > Torreya > Torreya grandis. The sequence goes on along the minus strand of JARHVA010003207.1, from coordinate 1,284,659 downwards.
ATTGGCCTCCATATGGAATTTTGGGAGGAATAAATCATTCTTGGTGTGCCTAAATCCATAGGCCAACTTATTTCTCTAGATTTTATCACTAGGTCAAGATGAAGGCTTTTATATACCAAATTTTACATTTATATCTCCTAGGAAAATCCCCTTGTAGGAAATACTAATTTATAATAAAGGTATGGTACTTGGTCAAACAAAAATAGAGTATGATATAGAAATAAAAATACTCCCTATTTATCATAATTTTAGTCACAAGGTAACATTTTTCCATCAAAATAAAACATAAATAACTAAGGAGAAAGACAAATTCATAACTAAGATGGAAAAATATCCAGTCAGGTTGTATCCATCTTTGATGAAGATGTCAAAAATATGAATGAATGAAATTATCCATAAAAAACTATTATTTCACACTCCATGGTTTACTCCCCTACTAAACCAAAAACTAGCCCTCATGCCACCCTATGTAAAAAAATGTATATAAAAGGAATCACCCTCCCCATTGAGATCACCTATATGGGTGGTTTTACTTCAAAGGAAGGACAAACATACAAAAGAACCAAATAGTGAAGAACCTAGGCAAACTTCCACCATACCAATAGACAAGAACACACCTTCAACTTCACCTTTCAATATAGGATAACTAGAAACATAGTGAAAAACTATCAAGTGGTTTAAGACACTAATAATCATGATAGAAATCTAGGAAAAAATAAAAAAGGTAAAGAAACTCTAAAAATAAGTTTCAAGACACATGTAGAAAACTCTAAATTATGGTAAATTTAACACAAAAAAAACCTCTAGTGAAGAACCCAAATCAAGCTATGTGACTATTGTTGATCAATTATAATATCTCCTTTCTAATGATCCAGTTAAGCTTCATGGAATATTTGTATAATTTTTGGGTTTTTAATAGTCTTAATTACTCTACTGACTAGCTTCTTACTCTATCTATTCTAGTTAATATAACTTGGATTTTTGTTTCATGTATATAGGAATAGTGATAAATTTAGAACCCTTAGTTTTTCATGTTTTTCCATATTACTAAGTTTTTTTTTTGTATTTTTTCATGTGATTTATTTCACCTCATGCATCTTAATCCTTTCTTATTCTTCTCTTAAGTTGTGTGACCTCATTTCAAATCACTTATGACTGATTCATATCTTCAATTTCAAAAGTGTTTTTACCAATACGTAATAAAAAAATATGGTATTATATAATTATATATGTTATTATTAAACTACATCTTATATGAATATTCAATACACATATGGCTCTTATAGACCCTTGTCTCCCATATGCATGTTTTCCATGTGTTTTTCCTACTAGATTTTATATTAATTACCTACAATAATTCTATTATTTATGTCTAACAAAAACATGATAATACTCGTTGTCTTTTGATCAGTATATTTGTATTCCTACCTTTCAAATGAGTCCATAAGACTCAATATCTTGTGTAATTATATAGATATAAAAATCTATGAAACTCACCCCATTACCAAATAATCATATTTTTTTAAAATTCAAATTATCCTCATGGGATGTTATATAAATAAAAAATATATTCAATAAAATTCCTTATTTATAAATTATCTATAAAGCATATATCACTCACATAAAATCACTATCAAGTTTAAAGAGAATACCCTAAAATTCACAATTTATATATCAATCACAACTAGCATACCCTAGAAAATCTTGAAGCACCTAATCAAAATAATTTTTGCAATTTAAAAGTGTCAAAATATAGATCTTAATTTGCATTCATAAAGGAATCACTATTGCACAGATAAAAATAAAAGGAATAGCTACATGTTATTTTAATTTCCTCCTTAGAGTAATGGTTATGTATTTAGTACTCAACCATTCACTAGGAGTGATTGAGGTCAAATAAAACCACTATTCTTCCCATTTTTAATGAATTAATCTGATGTCAAAAAGTTGACGTAAGTCTCTTCACATTACAAACACATATATTAATTAATAGCATACATAGAGATGGATTATAATAAGTCACATGGCTTGTGATGAAATATATAATCGCATTATACATAGATAAAATTAGTAGAATACAAAAATTAGCATCTAGTGCATGAGTCCAAAGACTAATAAATTCATCCACACACATTTACACAATTATTTATGGGTGTAACACTTGATCAATTTTTAATCTATTTTATCACCTGAAGTTAGTCTCAGAGCTACATAAAACAATAATAAAATAAGTATTTGAATGTCTTATTTTAGTTCTATTTATATAAAGTTAAAATTTTGAATATCATTTTTATTTTTACAATCATATTCATGTTTATTTATATAAATTGTACAATATTAATTATTCAAGTCTTTACAGTTGCTATGTTTTTTTATAATCTAATACAAGGTAAGAAAATATACATTCAAATATTTGTTTTGTGTAGATTTATTCAATTGAATAAGCCTATTAATTTTATTTAAATTTTGAAGATATGTTAATAATTAGACAAAATATCCTAAGTATAATACAAAGTAACATTATATATATTCTAATAATAATTTCAAATTAGGGAAAGGCTCCAAGTTCATGCCATAAGAACAATATAATTTTTATTTAGCTCACAACTCTAGAAGTTATTCGAATGAGGAATGTTGTACTAGGAAGACTATACTTGTGGAACTTAAAGCAACAAGTATAATTAATATGACTCTAGATAAGGGTAATATTAGCATGGAATTTGAACCTGAAGTCATGGCGGGTAACAAAACCATATCTACTACCATTTGGAAGTAGAGGAATTATAAAGAATGTTCTATTTTTAAACTTGAATCATTACCAAATAAGTACACATAAATGTTTAGAATGGAACTCAGAAGAACATCACTTTTTTTTTCCTTTAGTTTATATGTTGAATTTTTGACTAATGATTAACCCATAATCATACTCCATTATATGGTCCTATGTGGGATTTAATTTATGTATCACTAAACATCATCAATTCATTTCAAAAATCAATCCTTTTAGAGATACAATCCCTTTAAATGTCTCTCCATTTGATTTATAGTGTATTTTAATTGGGCAAACTTATCTTTACCATCAACATGTAGTCTATGAGATACATACTATGGATTTTGTCATTGATGTGAGGGATAAACGATATATCATTCAAAAATTAGTTATTAATATATCACTCATTAATACAAGATACTAAAAAAATCTTATCACTTGTAAATTTTTTGTAATTTTAATGATGATAACTAAGTGTAAAAAAATCCTTTTATCCCCAATTTATACTACATTTCCTCCATCACCTGTAGAGGCCTCTAAGTTTAACTCTTGGTTATAAAAATACAATGATATATTATGGTCACCAAATAAAGTTACTAGACATGATGAGATTAGGCACACTATTGATTTTATTCCTAAAACACCTATATTTAATGCCTCTTTATATCATAGATAATATCTATAGAATTAGGAGATCAACTGATAGATGCATGAACTTGTAGATAAGAGAGATATTAGGTAAAAATCATTAATTTGTGTTAAACCAAGTGTTATTTCACCAAATAAAGATGGAAAAAGGATTATATGCATATAATACAAAGATCTCTAAAACATCATAGTGAATAATGTTTATCCTCTTCCAAGGATTGAATAATTTTTATAACATCTCACTGATGTAAAATAATTCACCCAAATTAATATTAAGTCTAGGTATCATTATACTTTTTTGGAACCCGAGGACTTTTAGAAAATAAATTTAAATATATATAGTGGTTATTCATATCCTTCAGCTTATCTAATGCTCCAACTAAATTTACCTGGATGATGAATTATATTTTCAATACATCAGCCACTTTATTTGTTGTAGTCTATCTTAATGATAACCTAATTTTCATCAAAATATGTGAACATTTTTTCCATTTATAGAACGTTATTGACATTTTAAAAAAATCATAACTTATATGAAATATGGATAAATTCTCATTTTTCATGGAGGATATATATTATCTAGGAAAAATATTAGATTCACGTGGAGTGTATGTGGCCCTGTCCAAGATTCAAGTCATCTATAGATGACCAAAACCAAAGTATCTCATAGAGATTCATAGAATTTTGTGATTAAATAATTTCTAAAATATTTATGTACTTAGTCTTTATCATTTTACATGGAATTCAAACAATGTTACCAAATGTAGTGTTAAATCAATGTCAATCTAGGAAGCCACAAAACATAAATCATTCAATGAAATAAAATATATAACTTCTTATACACCAATAATTTCATTATAGAATATTTAAAATCCATTTTAGATTGATAATTATGCATTAAATTATTCATTTTTCCAAATCCTCATTAAATATGGTTTTATAGTTTGTTTCCATAAAAGGACCTTCACCACATTATATAGAAACACTCAACATATGATCACAAAAAAATTATTATTGTTTAGGCATGAAATAATTTTAATAATTATATATTGGGAAAGTATAATTTGATGAATAAATATCACAAGTAACTTCAATTCTTGTATGCTCAAAACAAGTTACAATAAGAGTGGCATCAGAAAATGTATTTTTATCTTTTGTATTTCATTTTGACCATTAAGCATGAGAAACAAAGTCCATATCTAGACATAAAATTATTGATCCATCAATCCATTTAAACAAGATCTATTTTTTTGCATGATGAATGTGGACTCAAATTTATAATATGGTTATAAATGTATCAATCTGAGATAGATTTTACAGATATCCATTATAATTTTATTTTTAATAATCTAGTTCTAGACTTCTACTTGTAGGATGGATTCCTCTATTAAATTTCATATTTTTCATTCCACATGATACATAAAGACAAATAATATACAAATATAGAATTATGGAATTTATATGACACTTTTTTGTTGAAAAGACTCTTGCAATGTTGAAAAATATTTTTTCTAACCACATCTCAGGTACAATGTGTCAAAATAAATGAAGTATTGTATTAAAATGTGAAATTTTAAAACCACATAACAATAAGAAAGATTTTTCACACCTATTATGGTTTTAATGAGATCAGGGTAATATGTTTACATGAACATCCTATCAATATACCCTACTACTATGCATGATAATGAATGTGTTTATGTAGTAATTTATAGATTCTCAAAGATGAAAAATATCATACCTTATAAGATATAATTTTAAACTATGATTCCACTAAGTTATACTTTTATCATGTTTGGATCAAATTATGAATCCTATAGAATATCATTTATGATAGGGATACTAGTTTTTGTATATTTTTGGAAAGTAATTTATTTTATGTTATACACAAACTTGATTAATTTGATTGTTTTCTATCCCCAAACTAATAGATAAATTCAAGTGGTAACTAGGATGATAGTGAATATTTTTATATTATAAAATTCAAGGAATTTATACACATGGGTTGAAAGTATTAATTTCATTCAACATAGATAAACATAACTTTACACAACTCTTTTGCACATAATATTTTTCTCATTTACTTGAGTTTCTAAGCCCTATAATTCATTGACATAGCTCATCTTAGTTTTACATCAACAAACATCACTCTTCCAATTCAAAGTAAAGTTAAAAAATATAATTAACTTATTTAACACATTGCACACATTCAATAGAAAGTTCATGCCATTATAAAATAGGGTAATGTTAATTATAAAAAGATTCATGAAAAAAATGAGACACCACACATGCTCCATGTTGGTGAAAGAGTCTTTATAAAAATGTAGAATGAAATACTAACATGATCTTAATGTAAGCTTCATATACATTTTTATGGTCCATACAACATCACATAAATATTATTTGATAATTATTTCAATCTTAATTTTCCTTATTACCTTGGGTTTTATCTACTATTATACATATAACTCATGTGCCATTAATTTACCTCTTTTGAATGCTTAAGATGCTAAAAAGACTCTTAATAAAATAGATATCAATTCATAATGCAACATATGAGTAGAAATATATCATGTAATGAAATCCAAAGCTAAGTTTACACATTTTTAAATTATCCTTTTTTTCTATATCATCAAAACAAGTTGAATTCCTTCCCAAGAAAAATTGTTTATATATGTGAAACTTACCAATTTTCCCACATATTTTATTACAACTACGTGAAATGGAAAATTTTATTTTTAGGAGAGGAAAATGATCTATAATGATATGGAGAAATATATCTTATTAAAATTAAAATTTATTATTCATCCATTTTCATGGTTACATTAGTTATCTTTGAGACTAGATTCAAAAACAATATGCCAATTCATGAGATCTAACTCACTCTCAGTATTACCATAAAGCTCTAACATAAAAATAATATACCACATCTTATCAGCAATATAACTTACCAATTCTATTACACTCATTCATTATGAAGTGGTTTCCCATAACCTTTAAAATAGTTTAAGTGACGCTTGATGTGTGTGTGTGTGTACACTTCTATTCGTTGTAGTTAGATTATTTAGAAAAAAATTAATTAGGATTATATAAACACAATATATATGATATCTCTACTATTTTATACAACTTAACATAATAAAATTTTATTTTTTTAATTATACACTATATTTCAATTTTATTCTTTTATTTTCTTTTTGATTTACACATTGCATCTTCATATACTTTATCATTGATAATTCAGTTTTACATATAGTATATTTATATACATTTATGTAGGTTTTCCACTAGGTCTCCTTTGAGCCCCTACATCAATTTATTAGACCCCTTTTGAGTATGAAAATCAAAACATTATGGGAAAAATAAATAGTGGCATATCCACAATATGAGTCCCAAAAAATACGCCCGATAAGGTAATCATGTACAATATGTCTCCATGAAATGAATATGGAAGATGTAATCATGAGCTCCCCAAAGTATAACATCTAAAACCCTAAACATACCACATAAATAAAGGAAATGAAGTGATGAAAAAGGCTTCGCTAAGATGTCTACAACTTGTTATTTAGTTAGAATGTACTCTAAGCTAAGAACACCTTTCTGAATGTGTTGATGAATGAAGTGCATATGTACCTCATTTTTATTGGTTCATTGATGCTCAACTAGTTTTAGAGATATATGAATTACACTCTATTTATCACACCAAATTATAGTTGGTGAATTCTACATGAAGAAAAATTGTATAAACAACTGATAAAGCCATATAACCTACTGACTCACTATAATTTCTACCTTATACTTAGCCTCAATAGATGAAATTCCAATATCTTGATGCTTATTGCATAATGAAGAAATAGGTGAATAAGCAATAAAAAATATGTAGACATAAGTGGAATGCTTATAATTAAGAGAACTTGCCAAATCTAAATCACTATATCCAATAAACTTAGTAGAATCCCCAGTCTAATGCAATTCAAAATGAGTAGTGGATGACAAATATTGTGATATCTTCTTGGTAGCCTTCTAATGACTATCATGAGGGTCATGTTCAAACCTAGATATAAGCCCAACTTCAAATTAAATGTTGGGGTGAGTATGGTTTAAATACATAATACTTCCAACCATCTACCTATACAATGTAGGATCACAAAGTGGAAAAGTACAAGAGGCAGTGAAAGTCACTCTAGACTAAAAAGGAGAAGGACTTGGCTTGAAATCAACCATGCCAAAATGCTGGAGAAGATCAAGTGTGTACTTTTTTTGACTTAAATATATCCCTATATCTGATTGTGAAAGTTATAAACCAAGGAAGAAATGCAGAAGACAAAGATCTATCATGTTGAACTCTGATGAAAGTACCTACTAAATTGTCTAAATCTAAGATGAAGAACTACCTATGAGAAGTATATCATCAACATATAAGACTAAAATAATAATGTCCTCCCCAATACATTGAATATACACCATGGGATTAGAGTGGCAGTAAACAAGCCTAGTGGAGAGAAAAAATAAATCTATCTTCTCATACTAAGCTTGAGGGGCTTGTTTGAGACAATATTGATACCTCATAAGTCAAGAAAAATGATAAAAATGTGAAATAACCTATCAATTTTCTCCATATAGATTTATTCATATAATTCTCCATGCAAGAAAGCACTCTTAACATCTATCTAATATACTAGCTAGCCATTTGATGCAACAAGATAAAGTCTAAGGTAAACATAATACATCTTGGCAATTGTCATAAACTTTGTAGAATAGTCAGTACCTTTGACTTGCAAGATTCCATCTGCAGCTAGACATGCCTTACACTTCTCAATAGACCCATTGGCTACAAACTTGGTACGATAAATCCATTTTCACCTAACTTTCTTCCCTTAGGAAGAGTGACAAAATCACAAGTGTGTTTCTTCATCAATGAATAATACTCATCTTTCATCACATCATCCCACTCCTATATTGCATGACACTATAAAAAAGACTATGGATCCTCAGAGAATACCTAACCTAAAATTCTTATCCATAGAATGTGCATGATGATATCAAGTAGGTTTAGGATTTTGTATGAAATGTCTTGCCTCAAAAACTATGATCCCATCTAAGTATATTCACAACTTCAGTGTGAAAAATATCCTCATCCTCTATTACCTCCTTAGGAATATCCTAAATTGGATCCTCAAAGAATGAATCCTTGAGAGGAGGTTAACCATGGAAAGGAGAAGAAGAAATCATGGAAGAAGATGAATAGTCATGAGATGTGAAATACTCATCAAACTATACATGTGTTTAACAATGAACATCATGAGTATTAAGATCTTAAAGATAATAATATCTCATTTCCTTATAATACCCTCCAAATATCAAATGTTTTATCTTCTTATCAAATTCTTTCCTTTTATTATTTGGTACAAATTCTAAATCAAGGATCATAAAGACTCAAAAAAATGGGACATCAAGCTTGGTTTCAGACCAAGTTGTTGATGCACTTAATGTGCTCCCTATGTCAATAGGGAATGGGGAGAAAGTAAGAAACTCAATTTTATGTCCTAAAAGACTCAAGGCTTGAGTTGTTAACATAATTAATATTATAAATAGCACACATATTAGAGATATGGTCACCACTTAGAAGTCTACAGGTAGACCCTACTCTAGGAACAACAAATGTTACGCATTGACACAACTTCCTACTAATATTTATTAAATTGTTTTATTCTTTGCTAATTATTACCCAAAATATAAACAAACAATGAATATTTAAAGAATGAATTATTCTGAAGTGAGTCATGGGTAGATCTAAAGGAGAGAAGGGTAAAGTAAAAAACATAATTTTCTTTAAATGATCAAAGATAGTTCTTCAAACTTCTATGACAACAACACATACAACTAGCATTTAGTAACTCTATAATAATTCTCAAAGATAAATAAATGCACTTGAAGCTTCAAAGTAAAATAAATTCATGTATCTATAATAATATGTTTCACAGATATTAGTCATTCACAATAATTTTCATAGCACATTTAGATGCAAATGAGATGAAAACATAACATGTATATTAGTAGAATTTTCAACCTAGTGTTAAAATCAACCTAATAGATGCATATATCATGTATTATTGACAAAATAGCTAGCATAAAATATATTATTAACCATATAAAAATGTGAGAAATGGGAACTAAATAAATACACAATCAAGTACTTTAGAGAGACTCACTCGATATTCAAATCACTCGATACTTGAAATTACTCTTGATAGTAGCTACAACTACTATATAACTTTTATGACTTAGGGCATTAGCTACTCTGTTTTAATTGACTTTGATATAATTGATACTAAAATCATAATTAGACAATAATTTTATCTACCATCTTTTAAAATAATTCAAATTTAGTTGGGTAAGGATGTAATTAAGTCCCAAGTTATCCATATTGAGCTCAACTAATTTTACCAAAAGTAGTGTCTCCACACTTAAAAAATGTAGTCATATAAAACTCAAAATTGGATGACTTAATCATGGATAGTGACAACCAATCCATAGGTCTTTTTAATTACTTACACAACCCTTTTAGGATATTCTTTCATTGATTCCCAGTCATCCACAATCTTTTGGACTTAACCCTTATAGAACCAGGCATATATTTTTGTCCTAGATCCATCCCCCCATGTCTCATTCTCTTTGGAAATTAATGCCCAACTTAGATAGGAGCACTAAAACTAGGGTTTCCTAATTTTGGCACTATTTTCCAATTATAAAATTGGTCCTAATGGTAATATTCTTTTAGATTCTTATCCTTTTTCTTGTCAGCCTAATGTGAATTCATTTAACCCATCCTCATTAATTTCTGTATAAAATTCCATTCAGAGTCTATTTAGAATTTTTGACACTCATTTATAAGAGAGAAGTAAGAACACAAGCAAGTACACTTAAGCACTCTTCCTTATTCTCTACATATAGCCTTCCAACATCATTTTAGTCTTATTCAAACCTTTGAATTAGTCCCTAGCCATCAGAAGTACATATAGTTGCATTTATCATACATAATTACACAAAACATTTCAATGGGATAATTACATTAGCTTGATCCCTCCTCAGAGTATTGGTATGTAGGCAACATGCCCACACATGGGGTGTGAAGTGTATCTAGTGTATCCTTTACACACTAACCCCTTCTATATCTTTTCCAAGTTTCTATTAATGTTCAATCACAAATATCTCTTAAGGATTTGAGGATTAAAAATAGACACATAATAAGCTCTATAGGCTTCCAAGCTTTGATATTTTACTAATAGGGTAACATAGGCCTACTGAATAGAACCTAGAAAGTTCAGACCACCTGGACAATAGTGTTAGAAAAGGACTAAAAGAATGGATAGTAGGGTGTCCCACTTTCAACGCTCCTATCCAATCTAAAAATAAAACTCAGTATCTAGTTTCTAATAGTTTCCCAGTCTTATTCCTCTAATATTAGACCTTGTTTCATTTTGGATCATTCAATTTAAGCTAAGTTAGCTTTCTCTTACTTTTTACTATCTTTAGAAAAGGAACAAATACAAATATGTTTACACAAATTAGTAGCATAATTCCTATATATTATTTATTGATTTACATTTTTTATAACTATTTATTTAATTAGGAATAAAACTCCATTATTCTATAAATGATAAAACATTTGGTGAACCTGACTTACTTGAAATTTTGGAGAAAAACCCTAAAAACCCTAGGAATAATTATTTATAATTTTTTTACCATAATTTCCTATTTTTTTATATATTTAAAAATCATAAATCTACAAATTAATTTCAAAATATCTCATATTTTGTTAAAACCCTAGTTTACACATACTAGGTCCTCTTTTTCACATACAAACACATTCTAAACACTAGGGGAAATATAAATATTTTCTATTTTTCATAAATTTTTAAAGTAAAATTCTAAAAATTTACTATAAAATCATATCATATTTTTCAACTTATCATACTAATTTTAAAAATTCATTTAAATAATTCCTAGATTGCATCAACTAAACTCTCAGTTAATTTACAATATTTTTCAAATCATTTTTTGAATTTTTAGTTTCATATCAAACTCAAAAAATCAATTTCAAATTAAAAAATTCATAGTATTTAGCGTAAATATTTAAATAAAAATTACTAGTTGCACATACTAGCACCTATCTATTTCTTGAGGTATCACCTTACATGTTTAGGACCTCTATATCCTTTCTATGCATATTTTAGTTCATTTTTTAGATTATATCAACTTAATATTTTCTACTATTATCCATTTTGTTTCCATTATACCACCTAAGTCCCTTTCATCTCTTCCTTTGAGATGAAGTGAAAGACATAGTGGAAATTCTCCTAAATTCACCTACATTCTTATAACTCAACCATATACCATGGATAAACAACCAACTTAGGTTCCAGTCATAGTTTCAACACATCCATATTACACCAATTTCAATGAGGATAATTTTGACAAAGAAAATTATGAAAATAAAAATGATGAGGTACAAATAGATGCTCATTCTCCACCACATTGGACTACTGATCCACTTCCACCCATTCTCGATAATGAAGTTATACTTAACAAAGATTTGATTTTAAAAAATTTTAGAGAAAGAAATAAGGAACAAAATAGAGATCATACATTAATCTCATAATCTATCATGGGAATTAAAAAGGCTAAGCAAGTCAAGTTTTCCATTCCCATAGATCAACCAATTGAAAATGATACTACGGGGGAAACCATGTCTCAACAACCCCCTATAGTAGCCCAACCTTCTTTTATTTCACCAGCTATAGCTAGTACATCCATATATCTTGATGTGTCAACCTTTATACAAGAGATAAGATCTCTTCAATCCAATGTGCTACATCTTTAACAACGTACCACTAGATTTGCATAGGCTTTGGATTCTTTGGCTTCATTGCATACACCATTGACACATCACATTGCTTATACGCCCTTCCCATCAGGTTTTGATCAACCCAAGATCACTTTATATGATGTCAAGGGTTATCTATAGACACATTTGAGATCTTTTAATGTAGCGTGTTTGGATTACATACCAAGCTATTTCCACAGAATTTATAGGATTATGCTTTACAATAGTTTTATAGTCTACTAAATCAATTGATAATAGTATTCAATCCTTTAGCAGACATGTTCTTGGCATATTTCACTATCAAATTTGGTGATAAGGTTTCTTATGCATAAATTTCTCAATGGAAACAAGGTTCAAATGAGCCCCTCATGGATTATGTTCTTAGATACAAGACTATTCTGGCTAAGCTAACTAGCCTTATGGTTAATCAAGAGTTATAGGACATCTTTAAATAGAGCCTTCTACCATTATTGCATGAATCTATTATTTTTAAAAGATTTTCCTCCTTCACTGAATTGTGTTATACACTCAAGGAAAGAGAAGTGAACCTAATTTTTTTGAGAAAACTTAATTACTCAAGTTTCTTAGACACAATAAATAATAATAATAATAATAATAATAATAATAATAATAACAATAATAACAATAACAATAATAATAATAATAATAATAATAATAATAATAATAATAAAGTCCCATACAAGGTCTAAATCAATGATAATAACAATAAGAATCAACCAATACTCAATGCGGTTTCAGATCCCCCTCAACATGTGGTTTTATCAACACCTCCTCATCATGCATTTAGTAATCTATCAGTTTCTCCAACCAAGGTTCTATAATAGTTATTGAAATGTAACACCATCACTCTCCATCATATCTATGAATCTAACATAGTGAAGCCTCTTCCATGGGAATATGATCATCATGCATTTTGCAATTTTCATAGGGTACTAGGCCATACAAAAAATAGATGCATTAGTTTGAGACATAAGATATAGGACTTGATAGATGATAATCTACATGTTCTGGGCACTTTACTTGAGTATCCAAAGGCAAAACCAACACAAGATAAATCTTTGAAAGTATTCTCAGATCCATTTCCACATCATTCTAAAAAAGATAAAAATGAAACCTTAGTTTTTCACCATACATACCATGCACATCCTCCAGCAACTACATACCAAGCAACTTCAGTAGAGGTACATCCTTTGAGAGGTATGATAGGTGTGTATGAGTCTAGAGTTATAGCTAGATCATTGATATATTTGTTAGATTAGGAGATTGTGGAGGATAATACATGTTATAATGCACTTTTTATTAGATCACATATATTCAAAATCAACCTATTTAAAATATTCTTATTGACAATGTTTCTAGCCTTAACACGTGCACCTTAACATTACCACAACATTTGGGTTATTCAAATCAAGATATCACTTTGATAGACATAGTTATCAATGGTTCTAGGTGGCATATATAGGGTTCATTGTGTGAGATAATACTTCCACTATAGGTTGGTCCTACATATTTAACAACACCATTCACTATAGTTCCTAGTGCAAGAGTTTTTGACATATTAATTTTTCAACCATGGATTCAAAAACTCAATGTAGTACCCTTTATAGTTCACAAATGAATGAAATTCATTCACACTAATATGGTTATTATAGTTGGTGGAGTTCCTTATGATTCACCACTCCCTACTTCAGATAGATCTACTAGCTTACAAATACCATCTTTAGTTATTTCACCTATTTTAGTTTCTCCTATAGTTTCAGTTCTACTTTCACTTTAGATCCAACCATCATTGTAGTATCCATTAATTGTATAGAGGGTTCACACACCTCCATAGTTTCAAGATTCTAGATAGTTTCTAGATACAATGTTCACACCCAGAGCAATAACAATAGTATCTCATACAGCTATACAAAGAGATTCTTCTAATTCCATATGGGTGTATAAGAGTCCTACATTTGGATCCAATTCTCAAAGTTATAGGGGGACCACACATTTGGTTTCCATTTTAGATATTTCAGAGTAATTACAATGTGGATAGATTTTAGCTTCACAATCTCAAACATTCAATCTTCCTCATGATCATGCACGATTCGATTGTTTGATACAAGACACCATGATAGTGAGTCTCATCCAATACTCATCTATTAGTATCATTTCTTCCCAATTTTATCTATACATAGCTTATATCAAAATACAAAATCAATACAAAAAAATCAAAATACAAAAAAAGTCAAATATGTCAAAAATACCAAAAATATTTTGATTGTATGCATCATCCATACTTTTCATTACTACTATCATGCTAGGACTTAAATTTTGTATTTCATGATATTGTATGTAAATTTTTTGATATTAGCATGATTCAATTTATCTTATTTGAATTGTGCAGTGGCATCCAACTATTTTAGTGCTTCACTCTACCCATTCAGGTGGCATTCCTACTTCTACATTTGAGACACACATCGATATACATACCCACTGAGGGCATATTATACATTAAAACACCATCCAAGTTATGTAAACCTTACACCACACACTCTAATTTATCATGTTGATGTACATTCCTTTCTAGATTACATATATTACTATATCAACATTTCACTATCATCTATCACTTGTGTATTTCTTAGCATGTACCTAGTCTTGTACTACACATGTCTTACATAGTTTCACATTTGATTTGATTAGTTAGATGTGATTTTACATTTCCATTTGTACATGCTTTCTCCACTTACTTAGTGTATCTTGTGTGATTGCATTTCCAGTTTCTGCTTATCTCTTGTTTGTGCCTTACAAAATTTGTTAATGTTCTTTGGTTTTATTCATGTGTGTACATTAGGACAATTTCAAATGTCCTTCACTTGTACTTTTCCATGTGCTTGTGG
The DNA here is from genome assembly GCA_037957365.1 of Torreya grandis. Classification (NCBI taxonomy): domain Eukaryota; kingdom Viridiplantae; phylum Streptophyta; class Pinopsida; order Cupressales; family Taxaceae; genus Torreya; species Torreya grandis. The sequence goes on along the minus strand of JARHVA010003207.1, from coordinate 1,269,448 downwards.
CCCTTGTGACAAATTTACTTGTTTCACTTGTATGTGTATGTGGAATTTTAACATGCCTTTTATGATTGCTTTCTAGTTTGAATGACATATGCCCATGTCCCTTGTTTGCATAGCCCCATGTCCATCTTTGTATGCTTCTTCCTTATTGCTTGTTTGCTTGATTTATTGTTTGATTCTCAATATGTTCAATGTCATGATCTATATCATACATTTACCTTGATTTCTTGTATTCCATGATGGACATCATGCTCCATCCCTCCAACTAACAACTAACAACTAACATCTAACATTTCCAATTCTATTTCAATACTTTCCACATTCTTGTACATTGTTATATATATTTAGGCATACCCATATTGATCTAAAAGTCTATCAATACAAACATTTCCATCTCTATAAATATATTTTAAAATATAACTACTATATCATATATCTATATATCGTAACACACTTGAAGGACTCTTTATTCTAAGGGTAGTCATTACAATTTCATCATTACTAACCTCAAAAAATGGGGAAACTAAAATATGTTTTTTCATAGATATCAAAGCTCCTAATATTTGAAATAGTAGCATTTAGACCACCTAGTTTAGAATTTAGAGGTCAAACTAGTCAGAATAGAGAAAAAAATAATAACAATTTCAAATCAACAACTAGTTTTAGTACAAGACAACAATGCCAAAAATGGATAGTAGTGCCAAAAATAGGGGTGTCTTAATTTTGGCACTCTTATAGAAGAATAAAAACACGATTTTTTTCTAAAAATAGGCCAAAATTTTAGTTTAAATATAGTTTTTGCACATCTAGATCAGTCAAAATCAGTAGTTCAGTATAGTTATCAAAGAATCCAAATATAGGGATTATCATGCACAATATGATGGTTCTCACTTTTAGTTTCATATTAGGTAGATGACATAAATTTTAGTTTAGAATCCATGTTTTAGACACTAGTAATTGGGGTACATGTGCATGATAAATTGGTCTTATTTTATTTTTGAGTTCAGTTTATTATCTAGGCATTCTAAGTAGTTGTGTGCCTTACTCCATATATAGGTGGATGACATCACTTTGAAATTGAACTTTCATAAAGTTTAACTTTATAAGTACCTAAGTTACCAATTTAGCTTTCATATAAGCCTAATACATTAATTTTATAGTGGCTTTCATATAATCCTAACCTCTATATTTCAAAATGGTCAAAAGTGGCCTAGTTTCTAACATACATTCAGGATATTCACACCACATTGTTATATTTCTAGTACATCCATGGGCTCCATCAGCCATGTCATATGACATATATCCTATACTAGTATCACTTCATAGCTTCACTTCATGAGGTAGTGATAGAGCCAAAGGGCTAACCTTTGTATTCTTGAGACACCTATTTAGAGGGATTAGACACACAATCTAGACATCGATTAACACACACATCATTCGTTAACTTCACTTAGTTGGAAATGATGGATCCAAAGGGCCTACCTTTACATTCTTGATCCACTTCTAGGGAATTAAGTACATAGGTCCATTTCAGATATTTATTTTGGTATAACACACACCCATCACAATCCAATATCATAATAGGTTTTTTATTGGTTTGTAACCCTCATGATGTGTATTAGTTCCTTTCTCTTCCTCTTAATTAGATTTTCTATGTTATTATTTTAGATATAGCATATCTATTAAGAACTAATCTACTTTTATGTTTTAATTTTTTATTCACATTTCACAGTGTGCTCTCTCTATACACATTTATCATCATATAGCTTCATGAGATTCTCCCTTGTAGGTATGTTTAGGTATGCTTTTTACTTTCCTTTATCATAGTATTTCACTTGTTTGCATCACTAGAATACAAGTGTAGAAAATTTAGTAATATAAAATGAAAAATTATATAACTTAATCATAGCTAATGACACCTGATCCATAGGTCTTCTTACTTGTTTACACAACTCTTCTAGAATATTCTTTCACTTATTCTCAGTCATCTACAACCTACCAAACTTAACCCTTACAAACCCAGGCATCTCTTTCAAGCCCAGATTCATCCTCCCAGGTCTCATTCCCTCTATATTATAGTGACCAACTTATATAGGAGCACTAAAACCTAGGGTTTCCTAATTTTGGCGCTATTGTCCAAGTGCAAAATTGGTCCTAATAGTCAGATTATTTTAGATCCTTATCCTTTTTCTTTTCAGCCTAATGCAAATTCATTTAACCTATGATAATTAATTTCCTATAAAAGTCCATTCAAATTCCATTTAAATGTGTTGGAACTCATTTACAAGAGAGAAAAAATAATATAAGCAAGTACACTCAAGCACTCTTTCTTATTCTCTACATACAACCTTCCAAGATCATTTAAAGCTTATTCAAACCTTTGCATCAGTCCCTAGCCATATGAAGTAAATCCAATTACATTTATCATACACAATTACAAAAATAACTTCAATTGGAGATCTACATTAGCTTGATCCCTCCTCAGAGTATTGTTATGTAGCTAGCGTGCCCACACATGAGGTGTGAAGTGTGTCTAGTGTATCCCTTACACACTAACCCCTTATCTATATTTTCCAAGTTTTCATTCAAATTCAAGCATAAAGATATCTTAGGGATTTGATTATTAAAAATAGATGCATGTGAGCTCTATAAGCTTCCACGCATTGATTTTTTAGTAATAGGGTAATATAAGGATATCGAACAAAACCCATAAATCTCAGACCGCCTAGACAACAACATCAAAAAAAGACTAAAACTCTAGACAATAGGGTATCCCACTTTTGGTGATCCTATCCAATATAAAAAAAACCTTAGGATCTAGTTTCTAATAGTTTTCCAATCCTTCTCCTCTAGTATAAGACCCTATCTTAGTCTAGATCATTCAGAATAAATTAAATTAGATTTCTCCTATTTATTACTATATTTAAAAAAGGCAAAAATAAAAATCTATTTACAAAAATTATTATCCTAATTATTCCATATTATTTAATGATTTACTTTGTTCAAACCTATTTATTTAATTAAGAATAAAAACCCATTATTCTAAAAATAATAAAACATAAAACATACACAATTATTATAAGTTCTAGGTCATGAGAGGCATAGTTAACCTCATAAGGATTTAAATTCCTTGAGTCATAAGGCACCACTACACAATATTTTATAAGGAATCCTCAATTCCATCCCCTAATTCATTTCTGACCATTAGGTTAGGAACTCTTAACATTGGTGTTGAAGTAAATCTTCTTTTCAATTCTTGGAATGATATTTCACAATTATCTATCGAAACAAAACTTTGGTTCTTATGTTGTAAAGAAGTAATTGGATTAGATATCTTGGAAAAATTTAGAATGAACTTCCTATAATAACATGCTAACCCCATGAAACATCTTACCTCATGCACATTCTTTGGCACCAACCATTCCATAATGGCTCTAATATTTTCTAAATCTAATAAGATACTTATTGCAAATATAATATGTGCCAAATATTGAAATATCTCTTATAAAAATGCACACTTGAACAACTTGTCATATAGTTTGTGCTTCTGTAATAATTTTAGAACTAGTTCAAAATATTGAAGGTACACCTCTTCTTTCTTAGAGTAGATAAGAATGTCATCGAGAAAAACCAAAATAATGTGATTTAGATAATCTATGAAAATATTATTCATGATATTCATGAATCTTGATAGAGTATTTGTCAACCTAAATAGTAAAAATATCAACTTATAGGGCTCATAATGAGTTATGAATGTTGTCTTTATAATATCCTCATCCTTTATCCTGAACTAATGGTATCCTTCTTTAATATTAATAATAGAAAATACCATTATTCCCTACATTTGATCAAAGATATCATCTATACGAGGTATTGGATACCTATTTTTTATATTTGCCTTGTTAAACATTCTATAATCAATGCAAAGTCAAAGAATACCATCCTTATTCTTGACAAAGAAAGTGGTGCACCCCATGGTGACAGACTTGGCTTGATTAATCCCTTAGACAATAATTTTTGAAGTTGAGTCTTAAATTAAACCAATTGAGTGTTTTTCATCCTATATCGTGCCTTACAATGTGTTTCTAAACGAAGTATTATATTGATATAAAAAAAAAACTCACATCTAGGAGGTAATCATGGTAATTCTTCTTGAAATACATCATGAAAGTCTCTAAGAAATGGGTAATCTTTGAGAGATGGTTCCTTAGGTTCCTCCATTTATTTTATCTCGATGATAAATTCTTGTCACCCTTTTCCTTGATCCCTCTTGAGTAGCATTACAAAAATCTACCTAATCCTCAACTCTCTTTTCTCACCCTAAATTTGTGTTTGATTTCCAAAATCATCTAAATAATCAACCTTTTTTAGGCAGAAATTAACCTTGGCCTTATGTTTCACAATCTAGTTGACTCCTAGGATCATGTCATATGACCGTAGTGGATTTACATACATATCCACCAGTATTATGACTTTGGGCAACCTAATCTCTATTAAACACTGATCAACCATAACTATTGAGTCATTCTCATACTGTACTGACCAAACATTTACCATTACTTCATCTCTTATATTAAACTTACAAAGCATGATAAGAGATATAAAACATTTTATATCCCTTGTATATATCAAAATGGAAACTAGATGTTCAAACAGAGTACCTAATAATTTGATTGTTAATGCTTCAAATTCATCTTGCCAATTATGAACTATTGTATGAATATGATACTAAAAGTTGTCCTACTAAGGAATATTACCTTTATTCTTTGACTTATCCTGAGTGTAGTAATGAGCATAATGATAATATACATAAATGAAACAACTAACAAGTGGTCATTTTCTATCAATTTATTCATCTCCCTTGAAACTACCTTTTGAACCATTTCACAATTTATTATTACCTAAACCTTTGTTGAATTTAGCATTCTAACTTTTAGACTATTTTTTGGAGTCTCCACTCCTCTGATTCAAATTTTCTGTTTGAAATGTTGACATAGAATTTACAAACTTTTTCTTGAACTTGTCTCTAGCCTATTAAAGAGACTTCAAATTATATTCTTGGTTGATTGACTTCTCAAAGACCTTGTCCATGGTATAAGGTCCATGAACATCCACCTTCAATCCCATGATAAACATTTTGAACTTGAATCTCTCATCTCCCTAGTACTGAGGTATGTATTTCAAAATTTTGGTGAACTACTCCCAATATTAATTCATTGATAAGTCTCCCTAATTTAAATTATATAAATATGTGAGATTATGATCAAAATAAATATATGGAATCCATCATGACCTAAAAAAAGTCACAAATGATTCCCATATAATGGTGGTCAAGTTAAGATTCATTTCTAACATCTTATTGGCCCACCATATAGATGCCTCATGATCTAATTGGTATGTTCTCCATACTACTTTATTGAGCTTAGAGTAGTTTTAAATATTGAAATAATTATCCATCTTAGTCATCCATGCTTTAGCTCTATCACCTAGAATAGTTCCATCAAACATAGATGGGTTCCCATTCTTCGTGTCTCTAACCAACTCTACACCTACCTAAAATTTAGAATCCAGAGGGTTTTACTAATTAGTGGTATAGTCTTTAAGTACATCTAAATGTTCTTCATCTTCATGGCCATGATACACCTACTCTAGAGTTGTAATCTAATCACTGATCTCATTCATGGATATGAGAATCTAATCCATCTTTATTTATTGCTCAGTGGCTAATAGATGAGGATCAAATGCATGGTTACTATCATTGAAATTTGATAGAACCTCTCTAGAAACTTTACTTTTCATCATCATCCTTTCTATCAACAAAAGGATATTAAATTTTTATTGATATCATTAGGTCCTAGAGTTTGAGCTATATCTATGATACCACATGTAACCCCCACTAGGATCTACCTAGAAATAAATGATTTTTTTTAAATTTAAATGACATATACTTTAAATATATTTACACTAAGAGAATAAAATCAATGATTATATGTCATGTCCCCTTTTTTGTGGACATGGACAGACTTGATGGTTAGCCCATTATATGACCTTCGTAGGCTAATAGGATGGATAGAGGGTCATAATGGAGCTTGGCTTAACTTTGATTCACAGAATTTCTATATTTGGTTTTCATTCAGGTTATTTCAGATGCATTGGACCTGAGCTCCTACTTTTTAGGGATATTTAATATGTAGTAGAGCACCTTTATTTTGGTATGGTCATGTGCGGCATCACTCCCTAATTCACCTGCTTCGATCGGTTTGAGGATCCGACGTATATTGAGGGAGATATTAATATTTGATTGATTTAATCAAATATTAATTATTTGGTCTCATTAATAATTAATTATTAATTATTAATTATTTAGCCTATTTTTAATTAGAAACCCTAATTAGGGTAAGCATATCTTTTTGAGGGTATAAGGGTTTCTCATGGAGGCCATTATTGATTATGCATAGATTATTGATTATTGAAAATTGAAGAAATTCTTCTGTGAAGACTGAGCCAAGGGTTTCAGGATTCCATTGCAGTGGAGAACGTCAACTCTTCATTGTGTGCGATTTAGAGGCTGTGAAATATCAGCTGATTTATTGCCAAATTGAGAGATAGCTTCATCCAGAAGTTATCACAGAGGTACAGATTTGAGAGATACCTTCATCCAGAAGTTATCACAGAATTTCAGGTTTGAGAGATAACTTCACACAGAAGTTATTACAGATATTTCAAGTATTTATCTTTATTTAGTTTTTGATCCAATAAATTATATAGATAGAGATATTCTGTATTAGAATAGTATATCTTCAGATCAGGTGGTTCAGCAATCAGGGGTTAAGAACAGACAGGTTGGCGGCTGTACTAAGTCTGTACAAGTCTGTACAGATCCATGTACATACCGACATCGGCAGACAGAGATCCCCAGTGGATGACATCGGCCGTCTGAGGACCGATGTCGGTAGATAAGGACCCACAGAGACTGACGTCGGTAGAATATCGACCGACGCCGGCGTCTGTGTGTTCAACACAGCAGGCCGAGACTTCCAAAATTGCATGTTTATTCCCAGTTTGCATAATTTTAGGATTTTAAGACCATATCTGTAATATTCTTTGGTTTGCATAAGAAAGGACATCTATTGTAATCAGCTGGATGAATGATAAGATTTGTGATTTGTTTATGCATGTTTGAATCTATTTTGCAAATTGTATCTTGTTCAGAGCTTTATATGTTTCTATATTCCCTGATTGAAGGGGATATTACAGTTGTTCAGAGCTTTTGTAGGTAGAGAAAAAGAGCCCCTAAGTAAGGGACATCACAGTGGTATCAGAACCAAATTCCTACCATCTTGTTGGGCACACCAGAGCTAATGTCTTGCCATCCTATTGGGTAGCTTGGGTATCAGTATGGCTTTAACAGATGTCAAAGATTTGGAAGAAAGAATGCACAATGCGAAGAAGAAGCTAGATAAGGTGAGTCTAACTCAGGAGTTAGACAGTGAGGATGAGTCTGATGCTTGCATTCAGAGTGTGGAGGTGTACTTAGATATTAGTACACTGAGTGTTGGTGATGAGTATGTTTCTATAGCTGCTTATGAGGAGCATGTGGTTGAGGCTCACACACATATTCAGGACTTGGGAGTACCTGATTCTGGGGAGTTTGGGATACCAATGGAGTTGAGTCTCCAGATTGATTCTTCTCACACATTTGATAGTGTGGTACAGTTGGTTGTGCCACAGTTATAGAGGGATCAGTTATGGGATGGATTAACACCATCTTTTGTAGATAGAATTTGCAGTTGTCAATTACACAGCCTACAGTATCAACACATCCAGGGAAGTTGTGATTTCAGAGATTGGTTGAGTTGTGTTCGCCAATTTGATTATGGGTTCCTCTTTGTTTTACTTCTAATGATATTGCAGGTACTCACATTGATTCACAGCAGTGTAGAGCATAACTACATCTGGGATCCAGGTGGATCGAGTAGTTCATTGTTCTGAGATTGCTTGGGGACAAGCAATTTCCAGAGGGGCAGATTGTCATGTCCCCTTTTTCGTGGACATGGACAGACTTGATGGTTAGCCCATTATACAACCTTCGTAGGCTAATAAGATGGATAGAGGGTCATAATGGAGCTTGGCTTGACTTTGATTCATAGAATTTCTACATTTGGTTTTCATTCAGATTATTTTAGATGCATTGGGCCTGAGCCCCTACTTTTTAGGGATATTTGATATGTAGTGGAGCACCTTTATTTTGGTATGGTCATGTGCAGAATCACTCCCTGATTCACCTGCTTCGATCGGTTTGAGGATCCGACGTATATTGAGGGAGATATTAATATTTGATTGATTTAATCAAATATTAATTATTTGGTCTCATTAATAATTAATTATTAATTATTAATTATTAATTATTTAGCCTATTTTTAATTAGAAACCCTAATTCTAATTTAAGAAACCCTAATTAGGGCAAGCATATCTTTTTGAGGGTATAAGTGTTTCTCATGGAGGCCATTATTGATTATGCATAGATTATTGATTATTAAAAATTGAAGAAATTCTTCTGTGAAGACTGAGCCAAGGGTTCTAGGATTCCATTGCAGTGGAGAATGTCAACTCTTCATTGTGTGTGATTTAGAGGCTGTGAAATATCAGCTGATTTATTGCCAAATTGAGAGATAGCTTCATCCAGAAGTTATCACAGAGGTACAGATTTGAGAGATAGCTTCATCTAGAAGTTATCACAGAATTTCAGGTTTGAGAGATAACTTCACACAGAAGTTATTACAGATATTTCAAGTATTTATCTTTATTTAGTTTTTGATCCAATAAATTATACAGATAGAGATATTCTGTATTAGAATAGTATATCTTTAGATCAGGTGGTTCATCAATCTGGGGTTAAGAATAGATAGGTTGGCAGCCGTACTAAGTCTGGACAGGTCCGTACAAATCCACGCAGATATCGACATCGGCAGACAGAGATCCCCAGTGACCGACATCAACTGTCTGAGGACCGATGTCAGTAGATAAGGACCCACAAAGACCGACGTCGGTAGAATATCGACCTACGCCAGCGACTGTGTGTTCAACACAGCAGGCCGAGACTTCCAGAATTGCAAGTTTATTCCCAGTTTGCATAATTTCAGGATTCTAAGACCATACCTGTAATATTCTTTGGTTTGCATAAGAAAGGACATCTATTGTAATCAGCTGGATGAATGATAAGATTTGTGATTTGTTTATGCATGTTTGAATCTATTCTGCAAATTGTATCTTGTTCAGAGCTTTATATGTTTCTATATTCCCTGATTGAAGGGGATATTACAGTTGTTCAGAGCTTTTGTAGGAAGAGAAAAAGAGCCACTAAGTAAGGGACATCACATTATATAAAATAATCTATGTTAACTATAAATGAAGCATACTACATCATACATCACTAATCACTATCATCATAAGAAGTACATCATAATTGATTATTAAAAGTAATTATAGATATCCAGCCATGGTTGGTATAAAATACAACCATTGCTATCAACATACAATAAGTAAGTAATTATATCTCATCATGATAATGATTGAGTAATAAATATAATACAATATACATATATAAGATATATATCTTCCTAGAGCATAGTTCCCAGACTCTATTATTTGTGGCAATCTCATGTGTCATCTCCAAATAAGTACTATTATGGGAAGAGAGAGAATCATAAAATAACTTTTCCATACCAATCAAAAAAAAAATATCCCCCACACTAATCACATTAGGTAATGTCCCTCCCTTAATATATGAGTAGATAGTGATGGTGCAAAAATCAATAGAGACAAGCTAGTATTGTGTGTTGTATGATTTCTAAAACTAAACATGAATTATATGATAGATACTCATTCTACTCAAGATATCAAATAAAAATGTAAATAATACTCATGAAATGACAACATCTCACTAAAAATTACTTTGGATAAAAATTTCAATAATAATAAAGACTTAAGCATCAGTCAAATCCATACACACAACTTGATCAGATTACCTTCATCTCGCATTGTGATGCTAGTAAGATAATGATATATGTCTCACTACTTACTCAGTATAAAAAATGAGAGAATTGGTTAAGATAGTATAAGCAATAGATTTATATAAACTACATCCTAATAGCAATCATATAACATGCTAATCACATGATGATATAGAAACATACATTTATTCCATCAAACATATGTATGAATTTCATAATATTATCTATCACATAAACAATATAAATAATAACTATATTTTATACCATATGGGTATAATGTACATCTAACTAATGTTTCTAATTACTATAATTAGTTTATAGATATAATACACCTTATGATAACCCATATTACCATAGTCTAGTATTATTAACAATAACTACTAAATACCACAACTAAAAAAAACTAGTTTTAAATGAATATAAAAATAATATTTTTTTCGACAAAAATTATAGGCATATGACTCATTATGCCCATATACATTATAATATTATAATAACTCCTGAATATTAACCTCTATGTGATAACATAGTGGACAAAAATGTAGTGGTAAAAAACATAGTGGTAAAAGTGTAGTATGATAAAAATGTAGTATGACAAAGACATTGTGAGGATAAAACATAGCAAGTAAAAACATAATAGTATTGATAATGTCAAAAAGAAGTTTTGAAGAGCATAATTGGGACATTTTAATGATTATCACATTGTTTATTTGTTGTCTAGTTCATTTTGGTGATAGTAGTTAACATTTCATGTTGAAAAAGTAATACACCAAATTTACAAGAAAAATAATAGATTAAAATGTGTTTTTATGAGTTTGGACCTTTATTTTATATTTGTGTCATATTCACGACATTACCATTACCATTACATTTTTTCTTCACTACATTTTTTCCTTATGATGTTTTTTCATACTACGTTTTTGTCATGATACATTTTTGTTGCTATGTTATTTACTGTTATGTTTTTTCTTTTACTTTTTTGTAGGATACCAAATATTTAGATAGACATATTTCCTTTATATATAAATATACTCAACAATATATATGAATATGGTTTAACTATGTCAATATTGTTTTATGGTTTTCAATTAAACACTTATTCAATATAACCTTATTGATAACTTATGATGAATCCACACTATCTCTATCATCCATAATGACCATTAATATGGAATTTATTTTGATAATTTCATGTATTATTAGGGCTTATAAATAGTCTAAGGTAGAAGATAAATGATTTTGTCTATTTAATCCTATGTGAGTCTGAGTTTGCATTCTTTACATAATGTTCTAACTATTTGCATGCATAGTCTTCCATTTTTGGTATGTACAGGTATTATATATTATAAATAAGAGCCTTGATATGATCCTATGAATATATGAAAGCCTTATTCATAAACCTATAATTATAGTAATCTCTAGAATTTGTTAGGCATTTTAAAAACCCTGGTAGATAGTTATGAACTTTAAAAATTGAGCTACAAATTTTTATAGTCAAGCTACACAATTTATCAGTCAAGCTAATGATTTTGAAATTACACTAAAAAAATCATCTAAAAAATGTTTCCAAGGCATTCCAAATGTTACTTCAACCATTCCATGATGACCCAGACTCCTCCAACTATCTTGTAGATACTTTCTATTTTTGCTTATATCTATATGTTGACTTCTATATATATGTATTTTTCTATTTATAAATATTTCACTAGTTTTAAATAGAATAACACTACATATAATATATTTTAAAAATATTGGTGTTATTTTATTATTGTCCATATACATTTATAAATGGTAGAATATATATTTTGCATCATTTCATGATCTATAAGTCAAACTCAGCTTTAATACTCATAGTATAATATTCCTCATGGAGATTTGGGGTCGTTATTTGTATAAAATAAGTATACAACACTTATATAATAATATACACATAATATTCATTATATCCAATTTTCTAACCATATAGATCATTATTCCTTTGTATATTTTCATGCATTTAATTCTGTTTAAATGAATATAATCATTGTGCAGTTATAATGCTTGTATTTATAATCCATTTCTATAATATTAACTATATATATTATTTTTATATATAATCATATGATGTTCCAATTCAAAATATAGAAAAATACCTTCATAAAAATTTAAAGAGATTGTTATTAATATGAGATATCCTAATATTTACTCATTTTCCAAGTCATTGTAAATCTATACACAAACCACACAAGTCTTGAATAACACTATGTATATTTAGATATATACGATTAACTATATTCTATTAATATCTACATTAATTTCTATTTAAACCTATATTGGTTTAATACACTTAAGATCATCTTAACATGTGTTCAACACTTTAGTGTGTTGAAAAAGTATGGCATGGCTTTGTTTTTGAGATTTTTTCCTTTTTATTTTATTTTATTCTATTATTTTTTTTTATTAATATCATTATTTTATTTTTCTCTAATTTTAAACCTTTCCCTTTTCTCTTTATTTATTTATTTTTATTCTCTTTTTCCTATTTTTTCCTCTAAGATATTAATTATCATATTTTATGCTAATTATATTAATAAATAATTTTTCTATTTCAATTAAAATCTCAAATGTCATGATTATTTAATGATAATTTTATAAATATGTAAACTCAAATGTAGTATAATTATACAAATCAAAAACATTAATGATCATACATGCAAATCACACAAGGTGAAATCTAGATAACCATTTAAACTAAACTAACCTTGAGACAGGAATTCTAAATACAAGCAACATTAAACACACTATGTTAACCATTACATTATGCATCTAACATGTGTTAGCTAATGTGGTGTGTGTAGGGTTCTAGCTAATTTCTTTATCATCCCCCAAAAATTCCATCTATATCACCTTGTTTAATGATTCTCTCCTTCCATCATGCTATAAGGTATGGGTTCTCCTACATCAACCTTACAACAACTAGGTAGTTAGACTATAATATCATGATATACACACATCATAAAATATAGGTAAAATATCAAATCAACATGATCATAATGTAAACATACAAAATACAACTAACTCAGAAATTTATTCATGTAATATAATTAATACCTAATTTCTCCATAACAACATATATCTCAAGTCTTAGTAAAAATATTCAAATCAAATTGTTAACTATAAATATCAATGGATAGTCAAATAAGTTTGCCTAGCGAGGGATCAAGATGTAACAAAAATGATTTTCAAATAGACATTTTATTTAAAAAAATATATATATCATACAAAAACTTTATGTTTATTAGTAATATTTGGATCACATCTACCAAGAAAAAAAATTTCAATCCTTTCCCTCAACTTCTTGGACCAAGGTAGAATCATCATATTTACAACATACAACTCAAGGCATGTTTACATGAACCCTATATTGTCTATATAGTAAATGGATTTATATGAATGATACATGATTCCATATATCTATAAACATTATTATAAATGATCCTATTTTTCATTGTCAACAAACCAAAGAAAAATTGGTTGAAGGATCTTACTCAATACTATTACAAGGAAGAATCTAGTATAAGAAGATAAGAGTAAGAAAATTATAGTTTTAGATGTTGGTACACCCAAAATTATGCCAAATTATATAATTAAAATACCTACATATGGACTAAGGGTGGTTTAGAACTCACTAATTCATTTACTCATCCCTATTCACACATTGTCCATTCCTAAACACTCATCGAGAATATTATTAATCAATATATAGTTCCTACTCTTAATTATTCCCCATTTTCACATTCCCCACCTAAAATAAAAAATCTCCCTCAATATTCCATTTCTAATTCTAAAACATAAAAAATTGAAAATAATAATGGTTATATTATATCCTCTTTAACTCAGGGGATAGTGACTTCCCCACATATTCATAAGATTTAAGATCAAGTGGAATAAAAAACTCTACAATAGATACCTAAGGCATAAGTGTCATTTTCACTTAATGAATTCTTGAATAAGAGGAAGAGATAATCAAATAATTATTTCACATTTAAAACTATCAAATATATTGGCCATATGGTAAGGGAAATAAAATGTTCAAATAAGGTAAGTTTTCAAGTGACTAGAGTAACAAATGTTTCCATGTTTATTTATGTATAATTGAATATGAACTTGAAGACATAAATAAGTTTGAGAATAAATATGAGATAGGAAATAAAAAGAATAAATATTTTATAAGGTTGGAATAATTATAAAAAATGGTTTTTGATACCCTTGTAGCAGGAGTTCTCAAATTCAAAGAACATAGTGATTATACAAAGTTCCTTACTACCAAGTTATGGATATGCATTCTTGAAGAAAGACCTGATAAATTCAAAGAGTTATAAATATTATGTGTTGATAATTAATGATGATATATAGGAAGTGAATTATAATATTTCAAGTGACTTTTTTAGTGATAAAGGGTGTGTGCTCCCAATATGAACTATCAAATCCAAGTTTAACAAATTTACAAATAAGGAATCAACCCTTAGTACTAATTTAATGTTTCATTTGATCAAAAGGTTAGTTAGGTATCAAATAGATTTTGAAAATTTCAAAATAAATGTCATATAAAACTCTAACTTATTTTAGAAAATATTGGTTTTTATATTGAACTTAAGATAGGTTATATGTATTCAGATGGTCTATATGAAGATAGAGTTAAACACTCTATATTATAGATAATATTTTAAATACATGTTAGTGGATTTGAATTCTAGTTATGGGTACGAAGACTAAAGGAAATTTTTTGAATTTTAGCACTGGGTAAGAATATGGGAACTTGTAGAGTAGGGATGATCCCATGAAGGAGGTACCAAATTGTATACCTTTTGAGGATAAGGTCCACCTACCACTCTACAAGTAAAATATTTGATGAGTTAGGTGGGAAAAATTTATATCATGGATAGGCATGGTGTTTGGAAAGTGGTTAAAAATCAATATCATTGAATACTCCCCACTGGGTCCCACTTGTAAAAGTGATGAGGTATGCCTATATGTCCCTAATATAGTCATTGATAAAGTTGAATCTTAAATTTCAAATTCTTTTTTGGCTAAATTTAAGTATTTTAGACCTAATATTTATTCCTTTTAAAAATGGGAAAATCTTAAATGGCATCTTAAGGGACAGATTAATATCATTGCCATGCTAAAAGAAATTTCTTGATTAATTTTTCTAGCTCAGAGGATTACATAAAGATTCTAATGGGAGGGATGGTTTATGATTAAATATAATGTATGTATCCATAAGTGAAAAGTAGGTTTTAATATTAATAGTGCGGTATGGAAGATATCCATGTCTGGGATAACTTGCCAAAATTTCCATTGGAATTTTGGGTTGTAGAGGTTATACTTGGGGTTGAAAAAACTATAAATCAACCTCTTTCCATAGATCCCACTAATAGGTATAGACACATACTTCTAGCTATAATTTTTTGTGTCTTCATCCTAGAAAATAAATCCTTGGTCTATCCCATTATTATTAGATCAAAATATGGGGTTTAGACCCAAAATATTATGTTTAAAATAGACTTGGAGATTTGAAAAACCTATAATGTCTTGAATCACTTCTCGAGAGACTACCCTCTTTGTAATAGGCCTTTTATATCCCCTACTCCCTACTGGGTGAAGGAACCTCCTTATTTGAACCCTTTTGCCTAACCCCCATGCATATCATCCTACTCTTGCTCTTGTAATTCTAGGAGAGAGGATGTCTATATATGCTTTAGTTAAGGCTCCAAATCTCCCAAAAGTTTCTATTCCAATACATCTTTCTTAAAATAAGCTTCCCCCTTTAAAGATCCATTCAGGTCCTATTTTAATAGATGAATTTTAAGAGGTAATCACCTAAAAACTATAATTGGTGAAGGTCCATTCAACCCATCTCTCTTCGATATAAAAATTGGCTAAAGAAACTTTTGCTTCCCCCACTTCAACTCTAGTTATTTATCATAAATAAAAGGATTCCTATGTTTAGGGTCATGAGGATTTGAATTATCTTCCATCTTTCAAATCTTTACTCTTATGTTGGGACACAATTTTACAATAATGCTCACTTGTAAATGTTCTATCAACTCCAACCCATAATAAAGGGTTGAATAAGTCATTTTACCTAATTCTAGGCCAATGATATTTAGTAGGAAAGAATGAGAATAGTAAGAAAAATAAGGAAAAGGAAGAGTATCAATGGATGAAGTTACAATTAAAAAGGGTAAAAAAGTATAAGTATGAGAAGATCATAAATATAGTGGTAGACAATCCAATTTTAATGCCAAAATAACTAAAATTTACAAAAACGTTGTAAAGGGTACCCAAATGACCTTCAAACAATTTCCAAGCACCAAAAAATGAAGATTATATCTTGGAACATAAGGGGTTTGAATAATCTTGAGAAATACAGATTCGTAGGAAATTTTATTTATAATTACAAACCTAATATCTGATCCTCCAAGAAACCAAGATGCCTAAGGATAAAATTTTGAAGAAAAAACATAATATATGGGGTAAATATAAAAGATTTAGTAGTATTTATAGAGGTGATTCTGGTGTTATAACTATTTTTTGGGACCCCCTAGCTCTAAAGGGGATGCTTATGTTAAAAAGTGATTCACATATTACTATTTTTTTCAAAGACACTCACAATAAAATGGAGTGGATTAATACAAATATCTTTGAAGCCAACACTATAAATGATAGAAAAAATTTCTAAGCAAACCTAGTTGAGGTTAGTAAGTCTTTTAAAGCTATGAATCTGATAGTGGCCAGTGACTTTAATTCTCCTCTTTATCAAATGGAAAAAAGTGGGAATATGTTCACTCAATGACATCATGATGTTTTTCAATGACCTCATTACTATGGTAGTGTTCATCAATATGGAGTTAAAAGGTAATCTATATACCTGTCAAATAGGATATTGGGTGAAAACCTTACTCAAGTTAGACTAGATAGGTTCTTGGTTTCTATTAATTACGATATTCAATTCAACAATTCTCTTTCCTCTCTTCCCAAGATTTTGTTCTAACCATAATCCATTAATCTTCATAGGATAAAAAATTTCCAAACCTAAGTGTATTCCATTTAGATTAAAAATTTTGTGGCTAACCTATCCATTTATATTAGAATCTTTGAAGGAGTGGTGGAAGTTTTCAATCAAAGGATGAGATATGTTCATCATAGTAATAAAACATAAACATGTTAATACTAATATTAAGATCTAGAACAAGTAAGTATTTGGGAATATTTTCACCCAAAATAATAAAATAGAGGATGATTTACATAAAATTATGGAGGAAATAAATGCCTTTATTTTCAACCCTTCCCCTCAAGCTAAAGAAAGGGAACTTCTATGTTTATTTAAAACTTTTTAAGCTAAGGAATAAATCTTGTGGCATAAAAAATCTTGGAAAACCTATCTTAAATAAGGTGATAGGAACAAAAATTAGTTCGATCACTCATGCTCAAAAAATTGCCAGCATACAAAAATTTCAAAAATCAAGGGAGAAGATGGGGTTATTTATAAATAAGAAAAAAACATTGAATTATAAATTTTTAATTTCTACATGAATCTTTTGGCTCTCATCCTACCCCTGAGACTTTAAATTAGAGAAACAAGTTTTAAATTTTATTCATGTGGTCATATATTAACAATACAATGCTTCTATTATTTCTCTACCATCTAATGAAGACATTGGATCCATCATATTTTATTTTGAAGGAAAGAATGCCCCATGATCAGATGGATTTCCTCCATTTTTCTTCCATGTTTTCTGGGACATTATACAGAATGAAGTTTTCTAGCAGTGAATAGACTTTTAAAATTAGGAATAATGCTTCAAGAATTTAATAATACTTTTCTAGTCTTGATTCCTAAGAAACATGGAGTGAACCTACTAAATGATTTAAAACCCATCAGCGTATGTTTTACTTTGTATTAGATCTACACAAAAGGTTTAACCTTAATAATTTAAAAGCTTCTTGATAATTTCAATTATAATAACAAAGTGAATTTATTCTATTAGATAGATATGGGAGGGTATCATTATTTCACATGAAACTATCCACTCAGTTGCTAACTCTTCTGATAGGGAATGTTTCTCAAGCTTGATTTAAAAAATTCTATAATAGGGTCTCATGGATTTTTATTGATAAAGTTATTCAAAACTTTGGGTTCAATGAAGTGGTAAGGAACCTAATCTCTTGTTTCATCTCTTTCTCCATGTATTTAGTCATTATTAATGGGGTTCCTAAAGGTTTTTATCCAACAGGTAGATGCCTTCATCAAGGATAACCTCTTTCTCATTATCTAGTCGTTTTGATGGCTAAAACATTGAAAAAAATCATCAAAACTACCATATCTTCCAAACTTATCAAGGTAATTAAGGTGGCCCCTAACACTAGACCAATAACCCATTAATAATTTATAGATGATACTCCAATGATGGGGAAATCCTTAGTGTTAGAATCAAAATGTTTCACTAAAATTCTTAAAATCTATGAGGTAGTGTTGGGACAATGAATTAAATTTCTTAAAAGTTAATTATATATCATCAATACTCTAGCTATTTTATAGGTGAAGATTTATACGATTTTTGGGTGTCCAATAAAAAACCTTCCTTCTTCCTACTTAGGTATCCCTATTTTTGAAGTTAATATGAAATATTATTTTTGGAATCTAATAATTGATAGGATTCAGAAGAAGTTGGTTGGATGGAAAGGGAATTTACTCTTACAATATGGTAAATTACAGTTAATCAAAAGTTTCTTGTAGAGTATCCTAGTCTATTTTATGTCATTATTTGTAATTCTAGGTAAAGTATTGGACCAAATAGAGAAATTATATAACAAATTCCTCTGGAGGGGGATGGAAGATAGATTTAGATTTCCATTTATCTCTTGGTAAAAATTATGCTTACCCAAAGGGAAAGGGGGCTTGGGCCTTAGGAGGGTGAATTTAATTAACTAAGCTTTGTTGGACAAATAAGGATGGAGGGTGATAAAGGAAGACAAGAAATGGATTAGAATTATTAATGATGTGTATCTAAATTTTAGGGAGAGTTATTATTTCCTTAATGAAGGACTTATCAATGGGTCAGTTTTTCAAAAAGTCGTCTGTAAAGGAAAGGATATACTTAAGAGAGGACCTAAATGGAAAATAAGAAGAGGTAATAGAGCGGATTTTTTGGATAACCTTTGCATTAATCAACTTCAATTTATATCCTCTCATGTTTTAGTGGGATTGAAAGGTCATTTCAAGGAGGAAGTGGGCCACAATGTGTGCGATTATTAGGAGGACGTTCATGGAATCAAAAGGTGGAAGATCCTATTTAACAAATAAATGAATTAATACGAAACTCTTTATATCTTGGTGTTAAACAACCAATTTTAGATTACTCACATCAACAAATTCCCCAAAGATGATGAATTTATCTGGAAGGCAAATCCTAGTGGTTTATTCTTGGTTAAATCTAGTTATTAATTGTTATGGGACTAAGAAGGATTGGAATAAAATTGGAATATCTTGTAGATAAAAAATATGAATCCCAAAATTAATGTTTTCCATTTGTTGTCTACCAAAAATAAAATTATCACTATGGATAACTTAATGAAAATGGGATTCTGAATTCTTAAAAGTTGTTTTCTTTATAAAAAGGAGGTTGAATCTTCTGAGCATCTCTTCCTTTTTTGTCCCCTTGCATCTTCCATTTTTAAATATTTTTTCTAATTTCTCTAATTCCTCTTAGGTCTTTCCAAATTCTATACAAGACATGAACTATCAATGAAACGCCCCTTGATACTAAACCCCCTTGATGTTTTTGTGGGATTTATCTTTTCCCCATATTTTTTGGGGAATCTAGAAGTCAAAAAATTCATTTGTCTTTAACAACTTGAATCTTAGCCCTAATACCAGTTTTAAGAGGATAATGGCATCAATTAAGGAGAATTGTTCATCTTGTGATTCTTGCCTCTATGAATCCCCTCCTCTTCACCTTTATTAGGTTTTTATTTCATTGAATCTTGTGATCCCTAATCAGGTTCAAAAGTAGACTATTGATAGATCACTAATAAAGTGGATTCATCGTCTAATTTTATGGTACAAGATAAATTTTGGTAGAGAAATGAAAGGGAATCCCAGTCCAATAGGGTTGAGGGGTAATTAGGATTCTAATAGTAATATTATAGCAACATATGTGGGTCCTCTAGTGATTCAAATTAACCATGTCATGAAAGCCATGATAGCTTGGCATGGGATTGAACTTGCTTCTAAAATGGGAATGGAGAAACTTAAATGGAAGGATATTCATTGAATATTATCATGTGTCTAAATTTCACCTCCCAACCTTCCTTATCAATTTTTAACATAATGGATGATGGCAAATCCCTCATAACATCTTTCAATGGGTTCTCTATTGGTCATGTCTATAGGGAAGGAAATAAGAGTGCTAAAAAGATGGTAAATATAGGGGCTACATATGGCTCCCTTAGGTATTGGAAAGGTTATGTGAAATACCTGAATGATGTCATTCCTATCATTCAGTTAGAAAAATCCCATTCTAATGTGTGAATTAATAATTATCATTATAGTTAAGTCTAAGTGGCATTGGAATAGTCGCAAAGTCATGTGTTTTGAAATCATGATCATTTCACATATCAAGGCCGTACATGAGAAGAAATTCCTAATTTTAATATATATTATTCTAAGGAAAATTAAAATTAAGGTATTTTTAGACTTGATATCTACTTGTTCTATTTTCAAAAATCATAGTGAAGATAATAAATTTAACATGGGTTTTGATCGTGATAACATAAAACCAATTTCTTTCATAATGGTCAATGAGGACCCCTATGTGTCAGAAAAATTGGTGAAGGGAGGTCTTTATAACTTCATGGAAATTATAGTAGGTCATGACATCATAATCTCCCATGATTTCACTAGAGGATGGATGGGGAGAGAAGTCTAAATGCTTGATCTAAAAATCACCATTTTTAAGGAAATAATTGGAGAAGTCAAAGGCATGGATTGTAATGGAGTCAAATATTTTAAATATTAAAAATGAAATATAATATTTTTATCATATTTTATATTTATGAGAGTAAAAACTTTAAGTCTTCTAATCAGAAAGGGTTTCTTTGAGTGACTTGCTAAGAAAATGGCTTGATTTTTACTTGCAGGTTATGAAATATATAACCCTCAAGGGAAAGAATACTATCATATTTTCCATTAATTTTATCTTTATTAACCACTTTAGAGGTCATACCATTAGAATCCATTTCTTCATGTTTAAATATCTTGAGGTTTATATTCAAAACTTCAAAAGTAATCCATCGACTAACATTATCCATCAGGGAATTATTCTATTAATTGTAAAATAATGGTGAACCACTCTTGAGTAAATTAGTCTCAGAGGCTATCCATATCCAAAGTGACCAAAATTATTCTACTAGGGTTATCAAGGATTATTTAGGAGCAGAAGAGGGAAAGCCAGAGGGGTTAGGTGAATAAAATGCTTTAGGGGATTTTCATCTTGTAGATAATTAGAATGATATCCCTATGTATGTTAACTCTATTTATATCTTGGGTAGTTTTTATTTTTATTTTAATCTATATAATGAAATTAAACAATCCTTACAAATATTTGGACTAAGGTCATTGTTAAGAGGTTGTTGAGTAATGAAATATTTGACTAATTTGACAAGCTGAAGGCATTGCTATCACTAGAGGATTTCACCATGGGGAAAAGAGATAACTAGAAAGAGGATAAGATAATGTGGTTCTATCCACACATATTAAAAATAAATATCATAACCAGAGTAGAGGAAGAGAAGAGGGAAGGATAAATACAAGTCAAGATAAGGTGAAAGCTAGAACTATGGGGAGTAAGAGGAAGAAGGAAACCATAGAACCTCTATAGGGCATCATTAATCATATGATAGGTAAGGAGAATCACATTGAAACTCCAGAACTAATAATCTAGTGATTTACACAGATTTAAAAGACTCATACCTATAATTTCCTAGTTTCTATATTTTTGTTATCTTTTTTATAGGTTTTTGGGATCAGCCTATTTGTGGTCTTACTTCGTTGCTAGTTTTTTGAGTCTTTAGATTGTGTTTGAATTTATTTACCTGTCGATTATAGTTTTATATCTTTTGGGTTTAAGTTTATATTTGGTATGGATCTTGTAATATTTTTATTTAATGTATATAATAAACAAATATAGATTTCAATAAATTCTAAAATGTTTGGATGATTATTAAAAGTGTTTATAACAAGATAAATAATAAGTGGTCTAGGTAATTGATGAAGGTGAAACCAATGAACAAGTAGAAAATTTTGAAAATCCCTAATTTAATATTTTCTTAAAAATAGAGATAAAATTTAATTTTTGATAATGCCTATTTCACAAAATTTATATCATGCAATTTTAAACTTCGTAAATGTTTTTTTTTTAAAATACACATATTTTCAAAATCTTGTATTTTTATTAAGTGACTTTATAATTTTTTTTAAATGCATAAATGGCGGTTTATTTCTATAAACACCACCATCTAGGCTTTAAATAGGTATTTTAAAATAATTTTAATTGAGTTTTTGATATAACAAAAAGAAAGGTAAGAAGCTTTATGTTGTTCCCAAGATTTAATAAAATAATATTGTTACAAGTCTTTGTGCCTTAAGAAATCTTGGTGGATTGATGAATTATTATTTATACTAATTAATTTCACTAATTTATGGTTGTTTCTTCATGAAAAACACTTACGGTTAAATTATCATTTCCTTAAATTGTGTTAAGAACATACTAGTATAATTTCTATATGCATTTACTTATTTATATAATATTTAATCTCTCCTTTTCTTATTTCTAATAATTAATTTAATTTCTAATTCATATTTATTAACTTTAGTTTCCTTTCCATACACATTAAAAAAACCCCACTACAGTAATTTTAATTGTATACAATTATAAAAAAGTTATCTTTCCAATCTTTCCTTGTTTACAATAAACGTAAAGTGACCTACAAATAAATGAGGAAATTATCCTATGAACCATTAACTAAAATACATATGTTTTTTCCTTTAAATTTTTTTCCATCCAACACAACCATACAACTATCAAATTTATGTTTTAGAAGACTAATAATGAATGAGGCTAACTCTCATTTGAATTTCTCCATGAATTTAATAAAATATCTCTAATTATCCACTAAAATCTTAATTATTTTGATTAATTTTAGGAAAATAAATTTAGGGTAAATATTTGTATATTTGTACATATGGAAATGTGGTTCCATAATTTTTTTTTAGGAAAGTAGAGTGATTTTGATAAACTAAGGTGTAAAAATTTGAGGTGATAATTTTTTTTGGTATCCATGGTTTTGAGGCATAATAGTCAATGTTTCTTGGAGGAATAAGAAAATATACACCAAAAAAATATCTATGGTTTCCATAAATCACCCACAAAGGAATGAACTCAATTAAACATTAATGATGTACCCCTTCCTTTCCTCATAATATTGTGCTTTAGTTGATCTATCGGTTCACCAAAGAAGATAAATTTGGAAATCGCCAAAGTAGTATTATTTGATGTTATGAAATATACAATTGAAAGCAGATAATTTCAAGGTACTATAATTTTTTTTCTTTCACTATAATTAAATCTAAGCACTGATATGTGTTAATTATTAAATTGTATACATTTCATTATTTAAATATGAACTTACCTAAATTTTCAATGGAAACATTGAATTATGTAAAATTAGAAAGTCAACTATTAAATTTAACCCCTTACTAATGTCTTATATTTATCATCATATTTAGTAGTTAAAATAATTAAGATAATTACTTGAGACCTAGATTACATTTATATTAATTTAAATATTCATTTTCATCTCATTTAGATGTTTATTTTTTAATTTCTTCATGATGTGATTTGGTTTTATAGATTTAATTTTATCTCATGTTTTTATTTTCTACTATAAAATTGATGTATCTTTCATTTGAAGAGGATTATCAAGTGTTTTTTTTTTTTCAAAATGCACCAATGTTGTAGAGGTAATAGTGTATCCAAGTAGGAGGACACTACATTATAAATACATCAGAGGAGGATATCTTGTTGTTAGTGTTTACATGGTATTAGATAAAAAATGTAAAAATTCCTATTTTAGATGATAAATTTTAAACATTGGAACATGTGAAGCATAAATGATAGTACATGTTTGGTAAAAGAGGGGATTGTGAAAGTACACAAATTCATTAATTCCAAATATTCATATTGATCACAGTGACTTTGATAATTATAGTACTATGATCGAAGTAGGAGATTGCATTGATGAAACTAAAATCACTATTATTACAAGGACAAAATATAAAAATCAATTTTTTTACATAATGTGATTCTCACAAAAAATTTATTTAAAAAATGATGGTATATCCAAATATTTTATTTCTCATGTGATATAACAAAATAAAATTTATGAACAAATATTTGGACCCATGAATTGGTGTGTAATGTTTGAAAATATAGTAACTTTATGCTCTGAATGGTAATTTTATACAACCCAAGAAATCAATATCTTTTCCAATTTAAAAAATATATATGTGTAAGATGAATTTACCTAAGGGTTTAAGGGAGTGAATGATCAGATGGCCTATCCCTTTACAATGTGGTGACCATAATTTTAAGTTTATGGAAGTTGGATTAAAATTATTCCATTTGTGCTTATTTTTGATGAAATATGTTATATATGGAATATTTAAAAAATTAATTGAATGAGATATGGTATAATTTAAAGTAATATTTATATATACCTTTGGTGTTCATATCTATAAAGTATTTAACACTCCTTGAAAAGGACTCTCCTTATTTGAAGGATCCCTTATATTATGGTCTATTTAGAAATAAACCAACATATATGGTTCTCCCATGGGAGTACGATTCAAATAATTCCCTAAAGTGGATAAGGTTAAAATGTGGGATGAATTATGAGAATGATAATTCTATCTAATATATATAATTTATTTTGGTGCAAAAAATTACAGTCATTCCTATAAACTGATTAAAAGACCCTAAAATTATTAAAAATATAATGCCACTCTACACAATTCATCATATCAAAACGTTGATGAGGATAAAAATGGTCAATATTTTTGGATGGATTGGAAAAATTATAATATAATTTCTAATAATCATTTTATCTCAAAAATGCCCATTGCTTCAGTCAAATTTTAATAGTACACAATTAGATGCCCAAATGAAAAATCCATAAATAAATTTGTGTTCAATAAATTAAAAAATCACATCTTTAACATGGTCCAAGAATATATGGATGTAAATAAAATGATATTTTATGGGATGGATGTCTATAATATCATGTGGAAAAAATATTATAGGTACCCAAGGAGAACTGTCTAAAGTCATAAATCTGACTAGGTAAATGATAACACTAGGAAATAGAAAAAATGTTCAAATACAACCTCAATAATTTTTTTAATATCGATAACAATTGAGATACATTATGATATTTATCCACATTTAACTCATTTTATAGGACATGATGAAATCAAACTTCATAAAATACTAATTCCTACATTATATACCCTTAATTTAATGTAAAATAAGTGAAATGAAGAAAACAAATTATTGAACCTTATTACTATGTCCTCAACAAACATCAACAAGATATTTGGTTTAATAATTTCAATATTTTTATATTTAAAGTAATAAAGTCACCAAGTGATGAGTGTACAGATATATATAATAAATTTAGATCCACCACATGCCTAGAATCACTCTCAAAATTTGAAAATTAATATAAATGTCATAATGAATACGTTTCAAGTTGTCATGCACTTTATGTTTCCTATATATTATAATATGAGGAACATAATCATGGATTATTAAGAATTGTACATCATAGAACGGAAATAAGATAACTTACATACTAAGGATGGACAATAAATTTAAATCAATAAGTAATGTTATGAACCTCCTCATTAATTTAGTTAGTATGCTCACACATGGACACAAAAATAAGTTATTTCCACTTTAGACTACCATTTGTTAAACATGGAGAAAATTACACAGTCATACATTTGGATTTATATCTCAGGAAGTATAAATAACTAATCACTAATGAATATTGGTATTTAATGGATAATAGTATTGTATCATAAAAACATCCATTCCATCATGCACTATTGCAAAATTAAGTGCATTAAAAATACAAAGGGTTCAAATATAATTTTGTCCATTATAAATAAATTAATGTTTTTATCACAAAATATTGATTCAAAAAGTAACCACCAATCCTCTAATTGAAACTATATAATGCTTCAAGTCATAACAATAATTTCACCATATTTTCCTTTTCATCAATGCTAACAATAAGAAGGGTAATCAACATTGTGTATGTCATTTTAATTCTATTGGGACACACTCATGAGGATATATATGAGAATTTTGGTAGATTAACAACATAATTATGGATATTATACATAATTTATATGACACATATCATGGACAATTATATAATATGCAAATAGGGATCAAGTACATTCACTCATTATATTATTTAGTAAGTGTGTGACTTCAAGGAAATTGGAGAGACACACTTATTGGATGAAAACCATAAGATATAGGTTATAAAAAACCTAAGTTTTTTATGTTCCATGTCATGTATGGAATACCAATAATAGAATATAACACAATAACAAAGGAATTGAAATTGTTTCATCTAATACAATTCTAGTGTATAAAAGATAATGGTGAGCTAGATTTGTTAGAAATGAAACATTTGATATCACCCTTCAAATAACTCAGAGACATGGAAGATATAAAAAAAGGGGAATAAAATAATATATTGAACACTAGGTAAAAATAATAATAGTTGAAGGTAGAGAATAATATCTTACAAACATAATGTTTTGTGGAAATGTCTTATGTGATTTTGATAGGCCATTTATAAAATGTATTATGATGTTAGATGATTTTTTTAGCCAAAGAAATCAAAGACAAAGACATATATGACTAATTAAACCAAGTGAAAATAGGGAAGACTACAATAATAAAAAATATCACATTTAATAATGATATTTATGTTAGGAATATTTTTTAAATACCTAAAGAATAATTGAACTCATTGATGGATGTATATGTGGGACATATTATTTTGTTATGACCAACAAATGAAAAGATATGGATGGGAAGGTCAAACTATGATATTTACCTTAAATTGGAAGGTGAGAATGTGGATAAAAATGTGAAGGTTCAATATTGGAAACATGTAGGGAGAATAATATGTGAATAATTGTATCATAATTGGTTAAGGATGATTAAAACATGTACAAAATTTGAAAAACATAAACAATATATTGACAAGATAGTATTAGCTATTCATTGACATAAAAAAACATGGGAAGAAAGACTAACTTAGATAATTTTTAAGGGAAATGAGGCCATTAAAACATACACTAAACTAATTGAATAGGGTAATTAATGATAAACTACTTTGTGAAATTATAAAATATCATAAATAAATATGTGATATCATCTTGGCCTGAGATGTGGGTTTGTTACAAATCTCGCTCTAATAAGAACTTACACTCAATGTAATATTATTTAATATGAATTGAAGATTGATATTTATTTCATGGTATTGTTTATCATTAATACATTTGGAAGGATGTTAATACCTTTATAACATTTTAGTATTGTTTATTAATTATAAGTTGAATATTTATATTTATTTTTAAAAAAATCTCATAATAATTTTTTGAACTAGGAATATATAATTGTTAATGTGTAAATATGTAATAATTTTTTTTCAAAGTAAAACTAACATTATTATACTTAAGTTTAGCATAAATGAACCAATATAAATGTACTTCAATTTTAGGAATTTAAATTTGTTGATGTGTATTTTAAGAACATAAAAAACAAATCTATGTTGTTTCAAAATTTTAGGTACTTTTAGACTATTCGTGAAATCCATCTTTCCTTCTAGCATAATATTTTTGTTGATTTGGCATCACTTCAACTAGATGTGACAAATTAAAAAGAGGGTGAATGTAAAGGTGAAATTATTAGACACATGTGAATGTGAAATTATAACTCTATATCAATTTTCATGGAATCCCATATAATTTAAATGAATTTATTAAATGTTTAGAGATATATTTATTCCTTTACCTTTGATTTGATTTAAATCCTTCACATACATATTTTACATAAGGATAATAAATAAAAATACCATAACTAAAAATTAATAAATCATATATATATATATATATAAATTTTAATCTAAAAAAGCCTCTGTGGACATTTAAACATGTGTATTTCACCATAGACTAAAATTGGGGACCCATTAGTTGTGAAGATACATATTTGGCATGAAAAAAACCTATTAACCTTTATTTAAGACATAAAATGTGATTGTGAAGTGATTTATTACTTAATTGGTTACTATATTTATCTTATCATTAATTCATATTGTAATAAAAAAATTATCAATTTTTATTGCAATATGTAGTAATCATTAAATTATTATTTATTATTGTTTTTCTTTGAAACGATAATTTTTATATTTACGGTAGATTTTATTGCTAATTTTGGTGTTTGTGTTGATAAGCTAGTGATGTGGGATAGTCTTAATCATATACCATACCAAATACTTAGCACCATCAATCATGATTGTACTTTGTTATTACCTTGAGTTAGCCTGGTATACCTCAAATGATTCATTAATTTATAGCATGTGTATTGTGATGGTTAATGATTTCTAGCCTAGTTTTACATTAAACACCATTGAGAACATCACTTTTCTTAAACTCTCCAGAAGTTTAAATGTAAAAGATAAATTTACAAGCATTTATCCTTGCAATCAGTTGAGAATGGGGGGAGAAAGAGACTGAATGGAACCACTTTTGTGTTTGGATGTTTACAACAATAGGAAAGTTTGGAACCAACTCTACAAAGTGGATTTGGATTCTTTTATTTAAATAATTACTAGACATATTGTGTGGAATAAATGAATTGTCAGAATGAGGGGTATCAAAATTGAGGTCTCAAAGGAAAATATTGGGGAGGTGATAGGTATTCCATGAAATAACACAAAATCATTCAAAGATAGTATCCTTAATTTGGAGATCATGCATAAGTTTTTCAAAACTGATTAGGAGATGAAGATAGACAAAAAAGGTTTCCCTAGACTCAACCTCCTAAATCGATGGTTGGATATCCATCTGAAGGTGATGAAATATCTCACCTTAGAAGGTAAGTTCACATTCATATTTTTTAACCACTTCCTTCTACTCAATCATTTCAAAGGATAATAAATTAATTGAGATTTTTATATATTAAAATCATCAGAGAGTACTTCCTTGGTGTACCAAGCGAGCAATAAGAATGACATTATACACCATAGTTTGATTTATCTATAAGTTAAAAAAGGAGACATATTATCAATCAAACCCCTTCCCTCTACTGAAGACATCCCTATGAAATTTCCCCCTACTAAATGCCTTAAGCCTTCAGATAACATGGACATTTCTCCCATCCCTAAATCCTTTACCCCCTCCACTATCATTTTTCATACTCCCCTCGATTGTTTGATTTTCTCCTCTCTACCCTTAGCCAAAAAAATGTAAAATCATCTCCTCTCCACCCAAGGAGGTAACCTCCCCAAAAGTCACCCTTACCTTATCCCCATAAGACTCATTGAAGAAACATAATAGAAAATTAGGGTTCTTGTAGACAATATGGAATAGGTTGGGATGGCCATGTTAGACCTCATTACAAACTAAAATAAATTAAAAATGTCTAAGGTGAAGATCAAAGACACTCTACCTAAGAATAAAATGGATCCTGTGGAAATTTATGAATAATCCCTTGTCTAGGATATGACCATTCTAACCTCAGATGAAGGCTAGGGTCAGAATAAAAAGGACTATGATGAAGGAATATAACCTAGAGATGAAAGAAGAGTAGGAGACCAATCAAGAGAATACAAGTTTTGAGGAACTTCTAGCTATATAGGTTAATTTGTTTATAGTCTTTTATGTTTAGTATGTTAGCCATGTTGGTCTTCTTTTGCTTCTAGGTTTTTGGTTACTTTATAATTGGCTTAAGGCCTTTTATTTTAAACTATTATCATTCTTTGACTATTTTTTTATTATACTAATTTTATTTAAATTAGTGATTGTAGGAGCCATGTAAAACCAAATTATTCACCTTATCTAATAAAAAATAATTTTAAAATAATATTTATTTAACATAATACTCATGGAGGTCATTTGGGTTATTAATAAAACATTTATGAGTAAAAATCCAACAAAAATATATATCTAATTAAAATTATTCATGCAATCCTTCAACTTAACTTCAAAAAATTAATTATTGAAAATGTTATAAATACATAATTATTACACATTTATTTCCACAAGTATTAATATCATTAATTAATAATATTGTATTCACTTTACATTTTAACATTTCACTATACATGCTTCCTCATGTCCACTACCTTCTCTATCTTAGAATATTTTACTATCACTTCCTTGTCATCTTTGCTTATTAATTCTCATGAATACACTATATTTTCACATAACAAATTCATCTTTTTTATCAGTGGGATAATAAATATATGTATTTCTAAGTCAATATTTATATATATTTGTTTCATATATATTATTTACCTTTTATGCATGGAGACATTTTAGTCAACCATGATAAAATTATATACAAAACCCCTAGTTTTAGCCTTTAGCATCCATATTATATAATTCAGGCCTAGAGTTTCATCAAGATGTATCAAATACATTTGTCCTTAATTTAAATCAAATTTTCGACCGAGTGACATTTTTTGGCATTTTTCATATAATTCCAATACACCATTTAGTTTCACAAAAAATTTACTATTTTTCAAAGTCTGTAGATTATTCCACAATGGTAATCTATATATTTATGTGTCATTAGAATCTTGTTTTGGTTTTGGAAATAAATTAACTATGGAATTCTTAATTTTAGGAAATATATCTTATTTTAAATCATCATGGACCATTTTATATATTTTTTATAAAACTAGACCAAAAGTCAGGCAAATAATGTCTTACCCTAAACATTTGATTCTTTGAACATTAAAATGTAAATTTAAGTGATTAATTTAGTTAATTTATGTTTAGTTTATTGATATAATTAATATTTTTTTATAGGTATTCACTTTTGACTAGAGTTCTAACTAGTTTGGGACACAATCATGGGCCCAAATTCCCAATTTATCATCTATCACAAGTACCAAATATATGATCAATAGGTACAACCCAACTAAAAATACCAATAATTTTCCATAATTAGTGTGATAATACCGAATATAGCCATATCCAACCTAATAATATCAATTATCAACCACAAATTTCCCAATAATAATTAATTACCGCAACTATCCCAAAAATACCAACAATGGTCACAATTGACCTAAGAATACCAATGACAACCATATCCAGCCTCAAATAGCATAGTGACAGTTGAATGTGGGTAGAGATTATAGAAACCAATCCACTTTACCAAATCACCCACATCTCATTGGTTTATTTATATGATTAATATTACAAATTTGTTTATCTAATAATTTCTGGTTCTCACTCAAATAAAATTCATTTTTCCTAAATTCAATATTGTTATGTGTATTCTCCTGTAATTTTTTACCCCAATATATATTTCATTTCATGCTGAAAAACTAACATAATCTATATATCCATGTTTTAAAATAAACTTACCATCCATTAATTTACTTCATAATTATATTGGTGAATATCACTCACAATCATGAACTATTCTCTTGAATTTAAAAACTAGGAATCCATCCTCTAGTCATAGTAGGAAATATTGATGTTTTATCTAACTATATATCTAATATTTACCCTTCAGATGATAGGGTTTTAATATTCCTTCATAACATAAAAAATATTCAATAATATATATCTTAAACATTAGTTTAGTCTCACATGCTCTATAAAGACACATCATCTATTGAAGAGACCACACATCTCTTTATTTTAAACTATATATAAATTTCCAATTGTATAATATATATACTCATGAGGATGAACTACTAGAAAGAATTCAATTTGAATCTATTGTAAAAAAAATATGTATTCTATAAGTAAAGGGTATTGCATAAAAACTATATTTATAGTCATGATCAGGAATTAAGAATATAAAAAAACATTCATGAGTCAATCATTCAAAACCTTTTTATAAAATTTTTTTCTCAAAATGTTAACCCCACATGTTAAAGCAAAAACTTGGTCATGGAAGGAATGAATTTTTTTCTCCACATCATCAGTCATTCGTTTGATCATGTTAAGATAACATTTTATGCCATTAATATTCTAGGGGACACTCCACTAGCCAAAATTTAGACTCCCCATGGTCAATAGGGTGTTACACCTTGCAACAACCCAAAATAATGAATAATTTATTTTTATTACTATTATTTAAATTGATTGTATTTATAGTATGAAAAAAACAACATATATGGTTTTCTATAAATTTAAATGATGTGTAAATGCATCATTTATATTTTTCACACCAATGTTCAAGTAACCAATAATTGGATTAGGTCTCTATATATCCTTAACTAGGGATAAACACCATTATAGGGTTCAATATGGAATAAAATGCTTCCATTATAAGCATATAGTTCAAGGTTCATCAATGTGTGATTCCACAATAATAAACTTACATCACTATGCTACCAAGTTGTCTTTCCAATAGGATCATCTAAGGGTGTTAACCCTAAATAATCATCTTATTCTCCATAATGAGTCTAATTAATGGTTAGGGGAAATAAATAGTTTATTTTTGGATTACATTGCTAATAATATGATAATAAAATATCCCTAGCTTGTTTACATAGTCAATATTAGTAACCTAAAAGAGTATTTAATAAGATATAAGATTATCTAGCTTGTCACACATCTAAATATACAAATCTAAAAACTAGAAACAATGAATTATTTTGAATACAAGGTGTTGAATTTTTAACAAAAGAATCATCATACTAAGATTTTCTTAGATAAAGATTTATAAATAATTTAAAATCAATGAGCATGAATTATAGGACTATTTATAAAATCAATACAATATAAGAATTTGAAATACTTTAATTATTTTAAGATTTTGCAAACATAAGCCATTTATCTATTCTATCCCATTAGGCCATTTGACCATGACAATTAATAATAAAAAAGGAACCATGATTAATGTGTTCTATCATGATAATAATTAAGACATTTTCATTGTGTAATATTAACGTAAAATTAAAATGCTACCTAAGTCACGATAGTACACATTAGAGACAAATAATACCCCATAATATGCCATCACATCAACTTAAAAATCATCAATAGTTAATTTTAATTACACATTTAATATTCTCAACCATCCTGCAAGTCAATAAATATAGGTCGTATATCTATTTTTGTCTTCTTGTCCCTTTTTTATTTTTAGTAATTACATGTTTATTAATTATGAATAAACTAGGGTTAATAAAAAATTAAAACAAATGTCTCAACAACTATGATTATATTATAGTATAGTAATTTATAATTCCTTTAATATCCTAACATAGCATTAAAATGTTTCATGACTCCTAATAGTTCACATTGGAGATGTATAATACCCCATAAGAGGCCATCACATCAACTTAACAATTAGAAAGAGTTAAATTTTAATTACACATTCAATATTCTCAACCATTCTATATGTTAGTAAATAGAGGTCTTATCTCTATATTACTCATGTTTGTCCCTTCATTTATCTTAGTGATTGCATGTTATTAAGTATTAATAAATTAGGGTTAATAAAAACATTAAAAAATGCCTCAACAACTATGCTTATATTATATTTTAAAAATTTACAATTCCTTTATTATCTTAATTTGGTTTAAGTTTAATAATCATCTTGGCTATAGAAATTTCATTTTATTATCTTATATATGCTTCACCACATACAAATATAAATTGATTCACCATATGTATACTTCCATGTTCGTAAAATATGAAATATACCCATTTGCATAATCCTAAGGTAATATTAAATTTAGTGACTTCTTATGGATATAATTAAACACTAAGCCTCTTAATAGAATGTCACAAGAAAGGAAAATCTTCCAACCCTTAATTATTTATTAAGTTATTTTAATGAGCCAACAATGTAGTAATAATAATATATGTTTACAATGAGACATAATTTCAATTATTATACTTATTTGACAAGATTTTCATTCATAAAATCATTATAAATAAAAAATAAAATAATATTAACACTATTGTGTTTATAAAAAACATAATATCAATATAAATGCTACTGTCTAATTATTCATTAGGATAAAATACCAATAATCTAATTGAAATAACAACATTGTATTGCAACATAATTGTTACATCCAAATAGAATTAGCATCCAATCTAATGGTTGACTAATTCAAATATTCCAATGCCTTGAATCCCACTATATAATCAATTAAGATAGTAAATCAATAACTAAATATTAATTGAACTTGTATCTAGTTTGCTATTCCATGTTATGGTTTTAGATATCAAGCTCAGCCTTAATGTAATTCTCATATGGGAGACAAGAATAAAAAACAATATTAAAACCAACCCAACTTTATAGGGATTTAGTAATTTTATTAAACGTCAAGATCAATACTACTAAGTCTAAAAATTAGCGTATGAATATTAATATTCAAATAATGCTAATAACTTTAACTTGTAATGTATCAAGTTAGAGTTTCAACATTTAAATGTAAACACATATCTATAATAATTACTTCAATAAATAAAAAAATAGTCAAGTATATCATCAAAT
Organism: Torreya grandis; assembly: GCA_037957365.1. Classification (NCBI taxonomy): domain Eukaryota; kingdom Viridiplantae; phylum Streptophyta; class Pinopsida; order Cupressales; family Taxaceae; genus Torreya; species Torreya grandis. The sequence continues at coordinate 1,234,557 of JARHVA010003207.1, read as the reverse complement.
CCTTCATTTAAAAAATTTAAAATTATACACATTAATCTTATCGAGCTAAATATTTATTAGTGCATATAAAAATTGGAACATATAATACTTGAAAAGTCATTCATTAACATAACTCTAAATACTACTTAGAATAATTTTAACATATGTCTTAATTTATTAACCATTTTATCTTAATCAATTACAAATTCAACATAAGTAAAAGGATACACTAATTTTACATATTTAAATAGTAAATCCACATAAAATATTATTTTAAGTATACTGATAAGGACTTCAATTTTAAAATTGAAATACTTAATAAAGTATATGAATCAATCTCACTAAGTAATCAAACACAATAATTCTCCCACATTGAGAAATTCAATTAACACTAAACTCTAAGCATTACCAATTTAACTCAAAATGTATACATATAATGAAAGAATAATTTATAATATAATCAAGTAACGACTGAGTGAATATAAATGTTTATTTATTTACACAACTAATAGAAATACAACTAAAGCATAAGAGCATTGACATCAAAATTGGAAACATATGACCAACTCGAATCCAACTAAAAATGAAGAGTAATTCCATTACAGAAAATATTCATGTCTAATATGATGATCGATATCATTAGTTTCCATAATCAACCCAATCATTAGCTTAAAGTTGTAAATCAAACATATAATATATGAGAAATATCATGAGCATGTAATATGAGATTGAACCCATGGATCAAAATGGGAGTATTAATTGCAAATAGAAAGTGATAAGAATAGGAAACCAATTCTTAATTAATAATTTAAAATAATGACACTAATAGAATTAAAAATATTCCATTGTAATACACATGCATCCTAATAAACTAACTATTATCTTATAAGAATTGATTATCACCAAAGTACACTAATCTATTCAAAAAATTCAATGATGCTCCATTACAAGCATTTAACTTAAACAATAATTTTATAAATAAAATAAAATTAAAAATTAAAAAAAAAAATATTATATTACAAATCACATGTGAATACCAAAATTACCATGGTAGAATCACAACACCAAAAATAATCAAGAAATATTAAGACTGCAACATCCTCCAAAGCCCATATAAAATAGTATATTCATTACTAGAAAATAATAAAATGTAACTGAGGACACCAAACACCTTTTTCAACCATAGATTTTCTAAATCAAGATTATAAAATAACATGGCTAATATTATCTAATGAAATGGCCACCTATAGCCAAAAATAATTTTTTTTACAAATAAATCGTACACCATTTGAATGTTAACAATAATGGAATAAAACACCACACTAACAAAGATAATTTGAACACCAAGATCTAGTATAAAATGGTCTTAAGGGCCCGATAGGGTTTCAATTCAATGAGACCCTATACCACTCAAACATTAAGTGAATAAGAGAAAGAAAACCTAGTAGTCAATAGATCTTCCCCAATACAATTGTGTTATAAGTCAAGCCCACCAAGGCAAAAACAAGAAAATAAAAACAACACATCTTATCCTAAGTACCCAATACTTGTTATTCAACCCAAACAACATTGGTATTTCTTAAATATGATTACAAGATGAATGTGGGTTTACTATGAAGTATTATAACTTCATGGTGATCTGATAGTCATTTATAGGATCAAGAGCATTACCCATAGAAAACTAAACTTCCAATCCTTCAACCGTGTGAAATGTTAAACCATTAATTAATTAGATTTAATGTAATCTTTGTAAAGAATGGAAATGGTGAATTCCCATCCTTCTACTTATGGCCACCAAAATTAAAATAACCCCACACTTTCTTCATTGTGTGGACCACATTTTCTCTTTATTGTCATTAATAGCCTATGAAATGAAATCCTCCATTACTCCCTTTTACACCACCATTGTTTCCCTAGGGTTATCACCTAAAAAGTTGGTTCATGATAAAGATCTAATAATTTCCAACACTCCATGCTCCATCTCATGATTTGAGTTTAGAAACCAGAACCAAGAAACAAATAAAGATCATCTAACAAACCTAAAATCAGATTGACTATGATTCTCATGATGCTAAGGGGGTAGGTCAAATAGTCCCCACAAATCCCATACTCATCATGACCACCATGCCATCTAGATAAAATAATATCATGTCCCATTCCTAATCCAATTAATGGGTTGAATATCATGATGCCCTAAGGGTAAATAAAATTCAAATTACCCATGCATTAACAATCCTATAATTAGATTAAGATAAGGATGCATTACAATACATAGTCTAAAATGACATTGAACTTGCTCATGACAAAACATATATAATTAGGCAATACTGAATAAATGAACACCACCAATCATGTGGGAGATGAATATAAAAAACCATATATCATAAGATCAAACATGGAAATGCATGCATGTAAGAAAAAATAACACTTGCAACACAAGATGCCCAAAAAAATTAAACTAAAAATCAACAAATTATGGTTACAATAGAATTAGATAGGTAATAAAATGGCTTGAGATATCATTTCTATTATTTGAACTATTTATGTCCATTGACTACTCAATGACTTTTAATTATCATAGATGAATATAAAAAAACCATATATCATAATATCAAACACATAAATACATACATGTAAGAAAAAATAACACATGCAACACAAGATGTCTAGAAAATTAAAACTAAAAATCATAAAATTAGGGTTGAAATAGAATTGGATAGGTAATCAAATGACTTGATATCTCATTTCCATTATTTTAACTATTGATGTCAACTAATTATTCAATGCCTTTTAATTATAAACCAAGTTATTGAAGTACGCTACCAAACCTAGCTCATAGATCATGTTCCTTCACTCATGATAATAGACATAAATATTATCTAAATATGGTATTATATAAACTATCATAAAATTAACTATAAAAAATGTGATCATGATTTGATGAATCATATATAATAATCCATTATGGGATTAGTAAATAGTATAATAGTAATCTTTAAACTCAAACATATTGATACAATTATAATCACATATAAAAATAATAATATAAATAAACATCAAAATAAATAAAGATATGTTATAAAATTATCATAACTAGCAACCAAATGTATCATAGGATCGGGTCATGATAAACCCTAAGAAGTTAAAACCGTTTATAATTTGTTATGGCAAGGATCTCTATTGACCATGGGGAGGCCAAACTATTCATCCCTCATAGTATGAGGTCAGTTGACCATGGGGATTAAATCTTTATAAATAGGTAATATTCAATACATCATATTATAAAAAAATTAATATAAATATCTACTTGTTACATTTTCATTTTTTATGTTTTCTCTAAAAAATTATATAATTAAAGTTCAAAAATTTGTGACCACTTTTAGAATTCACTAGAACAAGGAAAATGATTTTTGTTCCATCTACGTGGAGGATACAATGATTTTTAGAGAAAAACATCATATAAAGGGTACTTATATATCCCATGAGTATATTGTTTGTCTCCAAAATTATTTTCTTGTTTATTGTCTTAATACTTTAATCATTTTTGTAGATACACATTATAATAATGTTTGACCTACTTGAGGCATTTGGAAACAAGTTATCTCCAAACCCCCATTTTCTATGTCCATGTGTAATTAATATCATTAAATACACTTCAATTAACCTAGCTTAATTGATGGACCACACATTTGTACAAAATATCTATATTGGCAGAAGAGTTTTGAGCAACCACTATTGGATTAACATTTGAGATGGAGGAACATGAACGTTGTTGAGTACTATTCCAGTTTGTGTCCAGCTAGTTCATGGTTTTTGACAAGGATGGCGACAAGTCTAGAGGATGGCAGAGTAGGTGTCAAGTTTTGATAGTCATATGTTTATATTAGTATGGTTTGGATTAATAAAATATATATTGGTCGACTGCTAGTTGTGGAATGATGGGAACTTTGGTAGTATGAAGAGCTATATACAACACATCTTTGTAAATATTGGATTGTTGAAAGAGTTCAAGAATGGAAACTATGTCTGAAGGGATGATAGTCTAAGTGAGAAACCTATAGCCATGGGTGTAATCAACCTACCTATCTTCATAAACTTGGGTGATAGCATGGACCGCATGATCTACTATAGGCATAGATATGGTAGTGGTGCAAGATAGGAGCCAAATTTACCAAGTTTTAAGGAAGGAGGGATGGATATAACCACTAGTGTTTGATGGTGTCTAGTAATGATAGGGAGATACTCAAAACTATCCAATGAGTTATATGCATTGAGGCAAAAAGCATGAATGTAGAGTGAAATACATGTAATTTGAGTGATTATTTGTGAAAAAATATATCCCATAAATTTGGTCACAAATCTCTTTCAAGAAACCCACTAATCCTTTCCATCCAAGATCTTGGAGTGAGAGGGTGAAAAGGTGTGAACATTTTAGTTAATTTTCCATTTTTCTTATAACATTTTTGTTTGCATTTTTCATGGATTTATTGAATAATGTTTGACTAACCAATTTTGTAATCCAATCTTACATCTTGTCACACCTGGTGGGACTCATGGAGTCCATTTAAGTAAGGAAGA